>JARYHS010013291.1:0-42999 GCA_031002005.1 Vandiemenella viatica | reverse complement strand
GTACTGCATGTTTGTTGGTTGGAAATATGTAATATTCTACATGGAGGCTTAGTCTTAAGTACCTCACAAGTAAACTTCCCTATTATTTATTCAGACTCCTTCGAATCCCCGTCCGGGCATCCAGATTTGGGTTTTCTATGGTTTCCCAAATCACTCCAGGCAAATGCCGGGATGCTTCCTTAAAAAGCCCATGGCCAAATTCCTTCCCATCCCTTGCCCCCATCCTGTCCCATCTCTAAAGACCTCACTGTTGAGAGATGTAAAGCAGTTAAAATATATATATATTCAGGCTCTTCTTCGATGATCTGACTACCTTCGTTCCAGTGATCATTTGAGAATGATTAAGCAAGTGCTTGGCTTCCCCTGCATACCCTGAATATGAAAATCAGTAGCAGTAGTATGTAGATATCCAACTACTAGTGTAAGACCATGACCGTTTCTTGCATATTGTCGTGGGTCTAGAATAGTTCCAGTTTTTAGGGTCGAAGATTATGACAAGTTGACATGATCTGACCAAACACGAACTTGAGCTGTGTTTCTGCCTTAGGGTGAATAAAATCTCTGAGCTTGAAGAACTCAGAAATATTAATAGATATTAAACACAGACAGGAATGATCACACCATCATTTAATTGTTTCAAATGTTGTAGACTCAAATTTTCTGAAATACAAACTTGACTTGTATTTGACTCTAAAATTTCATTCTGCAAATATTTGAAGAATTCCCTTTTTTGAAGCCTGGAAAACATCTATAATGTAATAAATCAATGGTCATAGTTTCTGTAACGGCCGGAGATATTATGCAGATTCCAGATTATTAAATAGCTGAACAACTCCGAAGAAATTAATTGTCAGAATACTGGATTTGGCAACATTTTTTGCCTGATATACACTTTAAATAATCTAATAACTCACGTATAGTGAATGTGAACAAAGACCTTTACCGAAAGTGGTCATTAAAATATGTAAAAAGCAAATAAACAGTAATATATAAACTTTGAGCAGCAACATTAGCAAAATTTTTTATAAAATTCAAATTTAGCTTAGGTCAGACATTTGTGGTTATAGCAGAGACCATGAAAAATTTAAATTTCTTAAATGTTACTTTCATTAACGACATGTTTCTGAAAAGTATGTGTAGTTCAACATTTTTTCAACCGAAATATTTTTCCACATGTTTTTAAGAATAAAATGCTACGAAAAGAAAATTTTATGAATATATTACAGCAATTTCATAGCAGTTGTGTATGTATTAAACTGTGCACATAATCTCTATTGTTGTTGAATTGTTATTAATAAGTAAAAAGCTGTTTGTGGTGTTATAAATTGGTTAAATAAAGTAAGAGCTAAATCATTTATTTATTAAATAAAAACAGGAAGAAAATATTTTATTTACATGTTGTAGATACCACATGCTGTAGCTGAAGGCAAAAATCAACTGAAGTAACGAGTTTCATATCGCGTATACATCCTTGATTTAAACCTACAAAAAAGGTGAACTTAAAGCTAATTTAATAGCTAACACATGTATAAACTTTGGTCCTAAATTTAATGAATGTATTGTGCCAATTAATTTCATAGCAATTATTTAACTGTCAAACTGTGTACCTAACCTCTAATTACTAGTAAATATGGTCACTGTTAATTTGCGAGTGACGGCTGCTATGCGACGTCACCGTTCTCCAGCTAGTAGCTATTGAGGTGAGCACGTAGTCTCCAGACTACACATTTTATTAAAGATTTTTTTTTGTTTTTTTTTGTTTTTTTTTTTTTTGTAACTGCTTTACGTCTCTTTTAACATTGAGGTCTTTAGAGACGGGCAAGGATGGGGGGAAGGAATGGGAAGGAATTCAGCCATGGCCTTTTGAAGGAAGCATCCTGGCATTTGCCTGGAGTGATTTGGGGAAACCATGGAAAACCCAAATCTGGATGCCCGGACGGGGATTCGAACCGCCGTCCTCCCGAATGCGAGGCGAGAACGCTAACCGTTACACCGTCCCGCTCGGTTTATTAAAGAGGATCTATGTTTCATCTATATAAGTGAGAAAGTTTGGATGGATTATCTGCCTCAATCATGCCTTAATTGCTCAACAGATTTAAATGAAATTTGGCACAGAGGCAGTAAACACGCAAAATAATAATAATAATAATAATAATAATAATAAAATAAATAAAAAAATAAAATGTTTCTTTGGAAATTGCAATTATTAATTCACAAACACCAAGGAGTTTTCTATTTCATAGACAGCAGTGCCATGTTTACTCTTAATTTTTTTTACGTACGTCACAAAAACTTCTTTTTAGAAATAAAAGCAAAAACCTTCTGATATACGCTGCCAAATGCACAAAGGCTTAACGTGGTCCTAGTTGGCCTCAACGAATAAATAAATAATATATATGCATGTATGCATTTAGTTTAAAAGTACTAAAAGTGATGCGCTTCACAAATAATTGTTTGGAAGTAGGAAATATAAATCTGTACTTAATCTTAATTTTTTTTTTTCTTCAAAAATCGTACAGTCTGTCTGTTCACAAAGAGATGATTCAGTTGGATACATGAAATAGTATAACACCTCAGGTATAACACCATAATTCGGTTCATAATATATGCATCATAATATACATGAGAAATCAAAGTTTGGGGGAAAAATGTATAATTGTAAAATCTAAGAGTATACCAGCACAAAAGACAGTTCAGTAAAAGAAACAATATGGTCGTGCGCGAAATGTCATTTTTGTATGTTCATGACAATTATGTAATGGTTTTGATTCCAAATCAGTTCAATTTATTGACTGTGTGTCTTTTTTCCCCCTACTATGCACTCTGTGTAATATTACAAATTGTTTTTAACAATCAGTTCAATTTATTGTCTGTGTGTCTTTTTTCCCCCTACTATGCACTCTATGTAACATTACAAATTGTTTTTAACAAAATTTAAAACTTACCCTTTTTTGTCCAAAATTTTTGTAGAAGTCAGTAAAATACAATATACAAAAGTGTTTTTTACTTTGTTCAATATTCCGCCAATACCTATTAAATCCTTCACTTAAAATGAATGTATGCAATGGCATACGGTAGAAACTTTTCGTCTCAAGAAGCCATAGTAGGAGCAGTTTGCATTGCGATATACGTTGCCACTAACGAGGAGCTTATGAAAGCAGCTTATTTTTTTTTTCTAACTAGCAGTTACCCGTGACTTCGTCTGATTGAAAGAGTGTTATGGTATAAAAGTTTTTGATACTCTTCAGAGTACTACAGAAAAATTTCTTCTTTAGGGTTGAAAATATCGTCAACTGCTTCCTTGGCTTTTATTCTTCAACTAGTGTAAGCCCGTGACCGTTTTTTGCGTATCGTCATGGGTCCAGAATAGTTCCAATTTTTAGGGATCAAGATTATAACAGGTTGACCTGATATGACCAAATATGAACCTGACCTATGTTTCACTCTTAGGATGAATAAAATCTCTTGAGCTTGAAGAACTCAGAAGTATTAATAGACGTAGGTATTAAACACGGATAGGAACGATCACAGTACCATACAATTGTTTCAAAGGTCATTGACTCGAACTTGCTTAATTACAAACTTGACCCTTAAAGTTCACTCTGCAAAATTCCTGTTTGCTTCGAAAGAATCACGGTGTTGTTGTTGGGGGTTTTTTTTTTTTTTTAAAAAAAAAAAAATTGGGAGTGGGAAAACATACATAACGTAATTATTAGTCATAGTATCTGTAACGGCCAGAAAACATTCCATATTATTAAACAGTTGAGCAACTCTGAAGAAATGGATTACCAGAATAGTTGATTCGGTAACATATTTGGTCTGATGTCCACTTAAAATAGCCTAATAACTCATGTATAGTGAACATTAATAAAGACCATTGACAAAAGTGGTCAGTAAAATACCTGAAAAGCAAATAAACCGTAATGCATAAACTTTGGTCAAGCAACAATATTAGTGACAGTTTTAATTAAATTGAAATTAATGCTAAGCCGGAACGACAATTGGCATTCATGGTTACAGTAGAGACCTTGAGTAATTTAAGTTTTAAAAGTTTTTTTTTTTAAAAAGTTGCTTTCATTAGCAACATGTTATTGAAAAGTAGATCAACATTTTTTCAGCCGCAAAATTTATCGATAATTTTTTAACTATGAAACGCTATGAAAAGCAAACTTAATGACAGTAGTATGGCTATTAATTTGGTAGTAGTTGCTTAGCTATTAAATTGTAGACATAACCACGAATTTCTTGTAATGGTATCTCTGGTCGCTGTTTTGCGAGCGAAGGTTGACACGTGACACCGTTCTTCAGCCAATATCAAGGTGAGTGAATGAGCTTACGAAATTATACAGTAGATGAAAAGTGTACCTCAAAGCCGGGACATGCACCGAAAGATACGGTTACACACATTACTCACTTATCGGTAGTAGGCGTATTGAGTAGATTCCTATGTCATTATAGTCAGAATTTGCATGGCAGGCACCTTCTGCACTTTAAATCCACTGTGCACCAGGGACTATTAGTAATCATTCTGGTCCAGGCTGTTTTTCAACCTTCGTTAATATAGCTCCTTGGAAATCAGCACTTTTTTCACATATATTGTGACACATATATTATGAATGGAATTACGGTGTGATACCTGAGATGTCACACTATTTCATGAAGACATCTTTTGTGAACTTATCAACAGTACGACTTAAAAAAAAAATAGGTTAAGTACAGATTTACATTTCCTGCACTGGAAATATTATTATTGATCTTTTGATACAACAACATAAGCATAACGGGATACATGTCACTAAATTGGCACTTGTGAAAGCAGCTTAAATTACTAATAAACTATCAGTTGACATTCTAGTTCAAGCTGTATTTCAACCAAGCCACAAACTCTGCCAATATTATCACTAGAAAATCAAGGGTTCTATCACCCACGCATTAATACATTCACTACATTGCATGCTAGTGAAATCATGAATTATGACATAAAATTGACCCACAATTTCAGATCGTTATATCAAAGCAACCGCTAAAAACTGGTTGAAAAATGACCTTTGTAATATGGCGGTCATAAAAGTGAAGTAAATAATGAATACATGTGCAACTACATCCAGTCAGATGAACTATGGCATCAGCATCAGGACAATTAGTATCATAATTTAAAAATGTATACTAAAATGCTCATAACTTACGTTGTACAACGGAAAGTCTAGAATGCATTACAACTCTTAACACAGCTTACCTTAATATTGCAGGTCAAGTATACATTGCGATACAATTATTGTGTTAGCATGCGTGCTTTTGTCTAGCTGCAAATTCATACTGAAGGTGTAATTATAATAAAATTAATTGTGATAATTTATGCTAAGTTAATAAGCAATCCTGAGATAGAAAATGTTGTTACAACTCAAAATTAGTTCTGCTGCATTTAATGTGTTAAGGTGTGTCCATGTCGTTTGATTTTGTAGTGGAGATAGTGGCTAGGTTGAAATGCTGTCTGGACAAGAATGTTCTTGTTATAGCATTAGGCAGCAGGAGTTTAGTTATTATTAGTAATAAATAAGCTGCTTACATAACTGTAATATTAGTGATGATGTGTATCGCGATGTAAACTACTCCTAAAATGACTTTTTGAAACGAAAAGTTTCTACCTTAGACAATTGAATATATTCGTTTTAAGTAAAGAATTTAATATTTATCTGCAGAATATTGAACAGATAGCAAAAAAAAAGTGTTTATCGTAGGCTACTATTTGAAGTGATTTCTACAAAAATTTTGGACAAAAAATGGTTAGTTTTAAATTTTGGTAAAAATAAATTGTAATATTACACAGTGTGTATAGCAGAGAGAGAGAGAGAGAGAGAGACAGGCAATAAGTTGAACCAAAGTAGAATCAAACCTGTTACATATTTGTCATGAATATACAAAAACATTTCGCACATCACAATTTTGTCACTTTTAGTGAACTGACTTTTGTGCTGGTATACCTACTCTTAGTATTGTACATTTTTGTTTCAAGCTTTGATTGTTTACATAAATTACGAACGGAATTAAAGAGCGATACCTGAGGTGCTATACCATTTGATGTATGCAGCTGAAGATGTCTCTTCGTGAACTTACCGACAGTATGATTTTTAAAAAAAATTAAGGTTTAGTACAGATTTATATTTTCTGCTTACTATTATTTGACAAGTCCATCAGTTTTAGTGCTTTTAAATTAAACACCCATATGCATATATCAGAAGCTTTTTTCTTTTCTTTCTGAAAAGAAGTGTTTGTGGTGCATGTAAAAAGCAAAGAGTAAACTTGACACTGCCGTGTATGAAGTAGGAACCCCTTTGGAGTTTGCAAATTTGGAATTGCAATTTCTAAAGGAACTATTGTTTTTCACACAATTTACTAATTTTGTGCCAAATTTCATTTAAATATGTTGAACTATTAAGGCATGATTGATGCCAAAGAACATCCAAACTTTCTGTTTTATATAGATAATAACTGTAAGGGTTTTGGGAGAGGCTATATTAGCCTTTGCAACCAAATGTCAAACCTCTCCTTTAAGTGGTGCACCCTGTTTGCACGGACGAAGGCTCTGGCGACTGAAGATTCCTGGTATAAGGAATCACCCTACTGGCTTAGCCAACGCCTCCGAAAAGGAGGGCGGAAGAGCGGGGAGCGGTCAGGGGCACCCCTCTTGCCCTTGGGGTTGGAAACGGCCCCTAAAGGCGGATGAATCAGAAATGATCAACTGCATGGGGATGCAGAAGGCAATGAGAAACCACTGCATTAAAGACCCAAAGGGTATCCCGAGGACATGTAATCCTCTCAAATTACATATATCAAGATGGCTTCTTCCTGGGTAAAATATTCCGGAGGTAAAATAGTCCCCCAATCGGATCTCCGGGTGGGGACTACTCAGGGAGGAGTCATCGGAATGGATAGAAACATTCTACGAGTCGGAGCGTGGAATGTTAGAAGTCTCAATAGGGCAGGTAGGTTAGAAAACTTAAAAAGGGAGATGGAACAACTTAAGTTAGATGTTGTTGGGATTAGTGAGATTAAATGGAAGGACGCACAGGATTTCTGGTCTGGGGAACACAGGATAATTAGCACACAAGCTGTCAATGGAGTCACTGGTGTAGGATTTGTAATGAACAAGAAAGTAGGGAAACGGGTGAGTTATTATGAACAGTTTAGTGACAGGATTATTTGATGAGGTTAGAAACTAAGCCAGTCCCAACCACATTAGTACAAGTATATATGCCAACGTCACAGCAAGATGACGAAGAAATAGAAAAAATATACGCTGAAATTGAAGAATTAATCCAATATGTGAAGGGGGAGGAAAATCTAATAATCATGGGTGATTGGAATGCAATAGTGGGAGAAGGAAAAGAGGGGAATACTCTAGGAAGTTTTGGTCTAGGAGAAAGAAATGAGCGAGGAAGCAGGTTGTTAGAATTTTGTGAAAGATATAAGCTGGTAGTGGCGAACACACTGTTTAAGAACCATGCAAGAAGAATATACACCTGGAAACGTCCTGGTGATACAGGCAGATATCAGCTACATTATATCATGGTCAAGCAGAGATTCAGGAATCAAGTTCTAGACTGTAAAGCGTACCCAGGAGCAGACATAGACTCGGACCATAATTTGATAGTAATGAAGTGCAGGCTGAAATTCAAGCGAATAAGGAAGCAGCATAATCAGAACAGACTGGCAATGAATAAACTGAAACAATCTAGCACAAGAGAAAAGTTTGCAGAAATGGTAGACTTAGGTCTAAGAAGTAACAGTGAAAGGAGCTCAACCGAGGACGAATGGAATGCATTAAAGACCGAAATAATGAAAGCTGGGAAAGAAACATTAGGCTTTAGGGAACAAGCTGCCCGAAAACCTTGGATCACAGAAGAAATTTTGGAGCTGATGGATCAGAGGAGAAGGTACAAACATGCTCAGGATGAAGCAGGAAGAGAGCATTACAGGCAATTTAGAAATCAAATAAATAGGAAATGCAAAATAGCAAAAGAAAAATGGCTACAAGAAAAATGTAAAGAAGTAGAAAAGGAAATGGTCGTAGGAAAAGTAGATGTTGCATATAGAAAGATCAAACAGAATGTTGGAGAAATGAAGAAAAGAGGTATGAACATTAAAACTGCTGATGGGAAATCCTCTTTTAAGCTCAGAAGATAGAGCTAACCGATGGAAGGAATACATTGAGAAACTGTATGATGGGGACGACTTGAACAATAGTGTATTGGAAAAGGATGGCGATGTCGACATTGATGACTTAGGAGATCCTGTTTTGAGGACAGAATTTAATAAAGCTCTGAATGACTTGAAAGCAAATAAGGCAGTTGGAATTGATGAGATCCCTGCAGAACTTCTTAAATCTCTAGGAGAGGAAGGAATCGAAAGATTATTCAAGCTGATAGTCAAAAAGTTATGAAACAGGAGAAATTCCAACTGATTTTAATAAAAATATCATCTTCACACTTCCAAAGAAAGCACAAGCCGACAAATGTGAGAATTATCGCACCATTAGTCTAACATCACATGCTTCAAAATTGCTAACCAGAATAATATACAGAAGGATGGAAAGGGTAGTAGAAGAGATAGTAGGTGAAGATCAGTTTGGGTTTAGGAAAAATCGTGGTACAAGGGAAGCAATGCTGTCTTTAAGATTGATACTTGATGGGCGGATCAAGAACAACAAAGATACTTTTATGGCATTTGTTGATTTAGAAAAAGCTTTTGATAATGTTAGGTGGGACAAAATGTTCAAAATTTTAAAGAAGTCAGGTCTAAAGTATCGAGATAGAAGAATACTCTATAAACTATATAAGAATCAAGTGGCTGTAATAAAAGTAGAGAATCACGAGAGACATGCATCAGTTAAAAATGGTGTGAGACAAGGCTGTAGTCTGTCCCCGTTAATATTCAACTTGTATGTAGAAGAAGCAATGAAGAAAGTCAAAGAAAAATTCCCATGTGGCATAAGTTTTCAGGGAGAAAAAATCAGTATGCTACGATTTGCTGATGACATTGTGTTATTAGCAGAGAGGGCTGAGGATATTGAGAAGTTATTGAATGGCATGAACAAAATACTGAAGGAAGATTTTGGACTGAATATAAACCAAAGTAAAACAAAAGTGATGAAATGTAGCAGAAATGATACCAATACTAGCAGATTAAATATAAAAATAGGATCGAATGCAATAGGAGAAGTGAGTGAGTTCTGTTACTTGGGAAGCAAAATTACAACCGATGGCCGAAGCCTGAATGATGTTAAAAGCAGAATAGCACTAGCAAAACGAGCCTTCATGAAAAAGAGAAACCTTTTAGTTTCAAATATTGATCTAGGAATTAGAAAGAACTTAAAACTCTATGTGTGGAGCACAGCAATTTACGGTAGCGAAACATGGACTTTAGGAATGCCGGAAAGAAAGAAACTTGAAGCATTTGAAATGTGGTGCTACAGAAGAATGCTGAAACTTAAGTGGACAGACAAAGTAAGAAATGAACAAGTTTTGCAAATGATTGGTGAGAAAAGAAGTTTATGGATGAAGCTTACAGGAAGAAGAGACAGGCTGGTAGGTCATATTTTGAGACATGCTGGATTGGTTAATTTGTTAGTGGAGGGAACAGTCGAAGGTAAGAACTGTAGAGGTAGACAGAGAATAGAATATATGAAGCAGATAACTGAGGACGTGGGTTGTAAGGGGTATGTAGAAATGAAGAGGTTAGCACAGGATAGGAAGGGATCGAGGATTGCATCAAACCAGTCTAAAGACTGAGGACAGCAAAAAAAAAAAAAAGGTAAAGCAATACCAAGGTGCTATGTACCATGATGTAAACCAATAATACATCTACCAAATTTCATTCTGGAAATTGAGTTTTCAAAAGCTTTACAGACGTATCGGATTCTTCAACATGATGTGGAATTCATAGTGGCAACGAAAAGATTTGCAATTCATCGTAACACACCAGCTTCGAATACGATGGTTCCGGTAGCTATGATGCCAAATTTTTTATTGACGTAAACTTTTATTAGTAGATGGCGATGAAAACAAATCAATTCTGCTGCTATCTATATCAGAATAATCCACAGCACTTGAAGAAGGCTTTTAATTATTTTTATTTTTTCCTACGAGTTGGCTCTGCTTTTATTTTTTTTTTCAAACTGTTCATATTTGGATATATGCATCCTCTTCATATGTTGTTTAAGCGAGCCTTGACTAGAAAGTTTAGGCAAACACAGTTTGAGTTCATAAGTCTACTGTTCTCCCAGTCTTGATTTAAGTGCAACATAACTGCACAAATGTGGCCAAGGATTTTTAATATTCTGCTTGCTATTGTTAGCATTGCCGCTTTCACTAGTTCGCATTAGGCGAGTGGCGAGTGATTGAGTAACTAAACGTGTGTGAACAGTGAAAATTAGTCGAGTTGATCCGTTTCGTTCTATTAAATCGGGCGAGTAGCACCCCCCACCACGCGCCACTGCCTACTGGCTCATCGGCTAAACAAGTCTGAACCTAAAGCTTGAGTCGAGTTGATTAGCTGCCGCAAAAATGTCGTTTCGCTGTTTCCAAATATGTAGAACATGAATACTTGCAGAATATTAAGTCCTCGCACTATAAAAACCAACAAAATACCATAAACATACCTGGATTTGGTGAGAAATAAATTGAAAATTGAAAACATCTGCTTAGTGTACAATTTTATTAATTATTTTATAACAATAGTATCTAGATTATACAACAAGATATTATTACTATTGTTATTAGAAGTAATACCTAACGCGATAAAAAACTTTTTAGAATGATCTACTCGCAGAAGTTAAAAAAAATAGTCCAAAAATTTAGGCGCAAGTACTGAAACAGTTTACATTCCTTCAGTAAAATGATTCAGTTTACTGGATGCATTTCTACGAAACATTAGTTCAATTCCTTTAATGTTTCAAAGATTCCTTCCATGAATTAGGAAATAGGTGATTTTCCGTGTATAAATACGAGGTGAGTGTCCTTAAACTACATCCGGTGGCAATAAAGCAGAGAACTGCCATTATTTTTGTAATTGCCGGAACTGCATTTCTTAAATAGGTATCTTCACTCCGGATTTGCGACTGCATTTTTATTAACACAACTTTCGGTCATTCTCAAACTATTCTTAGGGATCTTCTAGTGCTGATTCCTTCAGAAGACAATTTGCAGCTCATAGTTCATCCCTTCTATTAACCCATTTTTGTACCCATCCCTATTTTTTTTTTTTTTACCTCATAACTTTTTCATTCTCCTCTTCTAACACAGATTAACATAAGCTATATCAGCTCATTCATTTGATTGCATTGCATTGCAGCCTGTTCATCTGGCAAAATACCACGCTACTTGGAGACTGTACTCGACCGTAGTGCGAACGATTTTTGGTCAGTAGCGAGTAATTTAGCTACTAAACCACTCGCCACAGCAATGGTCCCAGTGCGATACCCTGTGGTACTGCCATTTTTACTTCTTTTGATACTGCATTTCCTACCCTAACTTTTTGTTTCCTAGCTTTTAAAAAATTCTTCTACCCAGCAAATCACCTTCCCATCCAATCCAATAGTTTTTACCCAATTTACTACCATTTTACTGCCTTTTTCAAATCCTCAGTAACTTCTTCTCCATCCTTATCTATAAGCGTCCCAACTCCCTCCCTTCCCCTCAGTTTTCTAAATGTAAGATTGTCATATAAAGTATATCTCTGGCAATTATAATTGTGCTGAAGGCTCCGGGACTGATAAATAGCAACTTCAATTTTGGCATCGATTTTGACAAATACATGTAAATCGCTTTTATGCGTTGCGGATAGACAGAAACAACTGTACTGTATGTAACAATCGCATGAAGGTGTGTTACCGCGCTTAGTGACAATGATTACTTAATGAGAACGCGGGCAGTAACAATTCGACAGTAGCATTATTTCTTATTAAGCAATATCCTCGAGACTCTATTACGTTAAATAATATTTCAGTGTTCAGTCCCTAAAATTTTTTTATTTTATTTTTTTTTTTTTTTTTTGCTGTCATCAGTCTTTCGACTGGCTTGATGCAATCCTCCATCTCTTCCTATCTTCATCTCTACATTTTCTCCACAACCCACGTCCTCAGTTATCTGCTTCATATATTCTAATCTCTGTCTTCCTCTACAGTTCTTACCTTCAAACCGAACGTGGTGGTGTAACGGTTAGCGTTCTAGCCTCGCATTCGGGAGGACGGCGGTTCGAATCCCTGTCTGGGCATCCAGATTTGGGTTTTCCGTGGTTTCCCAAATCACTCCAGGCAAATGCCAGGATGCTTCCTTGAAAAGGCCATGGCCGAATTCCTTCCCATTCCTTGCCCCCCCCCCCCCTCCCCATCCTTTCCTGTCTCTAAAGACGTCGCTGTTAAGAGACGTTAAGCAGTTAAAAAAAAAACTAACAGATTTCTCTTTTTCATGAAGGCTCTTTTTGCTAGTGCTATTCTGCTTTTAACATCATTCCTGCTTCGGCCATCAGTTGTAATTTTGCTTCCCAAATAACAGAATTCACTTACTTCTATAGTTGCATTCGATCCTATGTTTGTATTTAATATACTAGTATTGGTATCATTTCTGCTACATTTCATCACTTTTGTCTTGTTTTGATTTATATTCAGTCCAAAATCTTTCTTCAGTATTTTATTCATACCATTCAGTAATATCTCAATGTCCTCAGCTCTTTTTGCTAACAAGACAATGTCGTCAGCAAATCGTAGCATACTTATTTTTTCTCCCTGAAAACTTATGCCACATAGAAATTTTTCTTTTGCTTTCTTTATTAGCTTTCTCTACATACAAGTTGAATATTAACGGGGGATAGACTACAACCTAGTCTCACGACCTTTTTAACTGATGATTGTCTCTCATGATTATCTACGTTTATTACAGCCACTTGAATCCTACATAGTTTATAAAGTATTCTTATATCTCGATACTTTAGGCCTGACTTCATTAAGATTTTGAACATCTTTTCCCACCTAACATTATCAAAAGCTATTTCTAAATCAACAAATGCCATAAAAGGATCTTTGTTTTTCTTGATCCGCCCTTCAAGTATTAATCTTAAGGCCAGAATTGCTTCCCTTGTAGCGCGATTTTTCTTAAACCCAAACTGTTCTTCACCTGCTATGGTTTCTACTATCCTTTCCATTCTTCTGTATATTATTCTGTTCAGTAATTTTGAAGTATGTGATGTTAGACTAATGGTGCGATAATTCTTACATTTGTCGGCTTGTGCTTTCTTCGGAAGTGTGAAGATGATATTTTTATTAAAATCAGTTGTAATTTCTCCTGTTTTATAACTTTTTGATATCAGCTTGAATAATCTTTCAATTCCTTCTTCTCCTAGGGATTTAAGAAGTCCTGCAGGGATCTCATTAATTGCAACTGCCTTATTTGATTTCAAGTCATTCAGAGCTATATTAAATTTTGTCCTCAAAACGGGATCTCCTAAGTCATCCAATGTTGACAACACCATCCTTTTCCATTACGCTATATTTCAAGTCGTCCCCATCATACAGTTTCTCAATGTATTCCTTCCATCGGTTAGCTCTATCGTCTGATCTTAAAGGAGGCTTCCCATCGGCAGCTTTAATGTTCATACCTCTTTTCTTCATTTCTCCAACATTCTGTTTGATCTTCCTACATCCAACATCTACTTTACCTACGACCATTTCCTTTTCTACATCTTCCCACTTTTCTTCTAGCCATTTTTCTTTTTTGCATTTCCTGTTTATTTGATTTCTGAACTGCCTGTATTGCTCTCTTCCTGCTTGATCCTGAACATTTTTGTACCTTCTCCTCTGATCCATCAGTTCCAGAATTTCTTCTGTGATCCAAGGTTTTCGGGCAGCTTGTTCCCTAAAGCCTAACGTTTCTTTACCAGCTTTCATTATTTCGGTCTTTAATGCATTCCATTCGTCCTCGGTTGAGTTCCTTTCACAGTTACTTCTTAGACCCAAGTCTACCATTTCTGAAAAATTTTCTCTCGTACTAGATTGTTTCAGTTTATTCACTTCCAGTCTGTTCTGCTTATGCTCCTTCCTTATTCGCTTGAATTTCAGTCTGCACTTCATCACTATCAAATTATGGTCTGAATCTATGTCTGCTCCTGGGTACGCCTTACAGTCTAGAACTTGATTTCTTAATCGCTGTTTGACCATGATATAATCTAGCTGATATCTGCCTGTATCCCCAGGACGTTTCCAGGTGTATATCCGTCTTGCATGGTTCTTAAATAGTGTTTTCGCCACTACTAGCTTATATCTTTCACAAAATTCTAACAACCTGCTTCCTCGCCCATTTCATTCTCATAGTACTTCCTACAGTATTTCCCTCTTTTCCTTCTCCCACTATCGCATTCCAATTACCCATGATTTATAGCAGCAATTTTAATCGCTGTCAGTTAACAGGTGTGATGGTAACTGATATTTTGTATTGAACATCGTATTCGTGTGTGTGTACCGCGTAGAAGATGTAGTGAACTTGTTTGGTCGGAACGGACCAGTATAAGAATGGAAACTGAAACACGAAGCGATGGTGTACTCACAATACACAAAGCAAGCTCTGCGAAAGATAGTCAATTTAAGGATCCGTAAAAATTCATAATTTTCTTAATACCTCACCATTCGCGAATGTGTCTTTACAAATTTGCAAGTCAAAATTAAAAAACTTGTTGAAGACCGTGGTAAAATAGTGTTATGATATGGAGAAACTAAGTAGAAAGTGCCATTGCACCTCATTATTTCATCTTACAAATATCTGGAAGTGTATCAAGCATGTTTATGATCCACCTCGAATTTTCTCCCTCGTAATGCAAGAGACTCATGATAGCTGCTTCTGCGTTTCATTTTATTTACTATTAACGTCCAATTTTAGTTTCGATTACAACAATTACGCTACCACTTGAATAAGCCAGGGTGGGCTGCTCCCTCCCTCACATATGAAAATAAAAATTTCCATTTTTAATTTACTTTTGTAAATTGACACATGGCGCATTAGGTCACGGACAGAACTAATGCGTACTCTGATGAGTTGGTGGCATTATTTTCTCGTGCGTTTTCACTGGAGCTAACAAACATTGTAAAATAGATTAGGGGGCGACCATTAATTACGTGAGGTGTTTTTTTCAGAAATCGGCCTTCCCCTTTTTGGTGAGATCTGGAGGGACCCCATCCCCCTCATATGGTGAGATATCGAGAGACCCCTCCCCCTAGCAGACGACCTCGTGATTTTGGAGAATTTTTTAGCTCCCCTATTTTTATAGGCAATGAGGCCCTGAGATCCGCCACCGTAACGTTGTCGTATGTAGTTAGTAGACCTTTTTTTAACTGTACTGTTCTTAAAAACATGACGTGAGATTTCTTTCGTCCCGACCCTCCCCCCTTGAGTTTTTTCCGGACTCCCCCCCCCCTAGTTCATGTCACGTAATTAATGAACGTCCCCTTACTACGGTACTACGGTCGTAGTGGAAGCGAGTCACACGTGCATTTACGTACGAGCAAAATCTGGACGTAAATCTCGTACCACTGAAATGGGAACAGATAAGTTAATTTCTGAAGTTTTTGATAGAAAACCTTGTCGGATCAGACGTCCGTCAATAGACTGCCTTAACTGTGATGTGACATTTTAAGTAAATTTTTGCTCTGTTTCCTTCTTTTCAATTTTTTTTAGCTATCATACTTCGCTATTTGTTAACGTGAATGAATTTAACCAACATTAAATAACTTGAACAAAACGTTGATTCTAACAAAATAATAATTTCCAGTAATTGTTACATATTGACAGAAATTATTACTTTACAGTAAATAATACTATATATTCAATAAATATTAATTTTTAAATTTTTCACTGACTGCAGGTATATCAGTATCAAAAATGTTGGCTGATTTCGTTAAAGTAACTGTTAATTTCTCCGTACGCTGAATGCAATTCCAGAAATTTTTTTTTCTCATCTTTCGAACTGATTCTACATTAATTTTTTTTTTTCCCTTACGCCTCGTCGATGTCGAGGTCGTTACGGGTGAGAAAGGACTGGGGGCAAGGAACGGGAAGAAAATTGGCCATGGTATTTTGAAGGAACCATCTCGGCATTCGCGTGGAGTGATTTCGGGAAACCATGGAAAACCGAAATTTGTGTAACCTAATGGGGATTCGAACCTACGTCCTCCCGAATGCGATACTCGAGCATTACCGCTCTGGTCGAACGATTCTGGCCGTATTCTGAAGTAGCCGAAGATTTTTTTTTTTCTTTGATTATAACAAGGAAAAGTAACGCGAATTCCTCCTGAGTTTCCCCTGGAATTTATATCACGAATCCAACATGTGCAGACTAGTGCTTAAATAAGTTAACTGAGTGTTTTTTTTTTAAAGTACAACCATTTTTAACTTGTATTTTTATTAAGTTACCTTGTTATTGTTCCGCCCTGAAGATAATTCTGACTACCCCATTGTTCTCTACTGTTTCATCTTTCAAAGAAAGCTGCTCTCTTCCCACAAAATGGCTAAATCAACTAACTGTCATAAAATATTGTGATCTGTTGCAGGTAATATCCAAAGTACGGTACCTAAAATCAAGCCTTTTGTTCTAAGGGATCTGCTGCTCCAAAAAAACAAGCCCTCAGACCCAGCTTCATATTAATTTCAGTGTTATGAATTATGTACATTGGTGTTCGAGAGAGATAAATATTGATTAATAGTAAATTTGTGTATTATTAGTATGAACGACTATTGTCTTTGACAAATGTAAATCGTTTAGATGAAGTGTAATGTGATCAAAAGTAGTATAATGTTTGAAATGTTAATTAAAAGACTGTAATTATGAATATTGTGTAAGTCATAGTGTTTGAAGTATGATTTTCGGCTATATGGAATTGTTTAAATTTGTCAGATTTACGTTTAATCATCAATAAATATTTTCTGTTTCCATTTAAAAATGTTTGTTCATGATTATAAATGATTTTATATAAGTTCTGAGTGTTTTTGTAATTTCCATTGTTTGGAGCCATTGTTAGCGATCCAGAACCGTCGGAAGGTGCTGTGTAGTATGGTATCGCAATTGTTCCCGATATTGGATATCTCTGATATCGGATGCTATCCAAGGAGGCAGGAAATCCTTGGAGGAAGGAAATATATGGAGGAGAAGTGACGTTAAATCTGTGAAGCAGGCTCTAAACTCTCGCGCATGCGCAGTGGCGGCAGCGGCGATATTGCGATCCCAAACAAATGCGATGTTCACATTGCGTTAGATGCTGTGATTATTTCATTTTGTAATGTGTATAAGTGTTTTATAATGCCATCTTGTGTTGCATACGGTTGCACAAATAGGCAAGAGAGGAAAGAACCTGGAATATCATTTCATAAGTAAGTTGAATTCTAATTATCGTTGTTGAAGTGGGCGGTAGGTTTTACAAACTTCGGTGCCTGTCTATAAATATTTAGTCATAGCTCTCAATGGGATTTTGTTCTCAAATTTTTGTTGGTGTAGTGTAGAAAATCAGCATATCTTGCTATTTTGCACATAATAGACTAGCATTACTTTTTAACGAGTGTTGAAAATGAGATTTGAAGGGGTGTGTTTTACATTGCGATTCAGTGAATTTAGTATTGCGTTTTCTTTCGTCACGTTGCAGTTTATACTGACAGTGTATGATGAAATTAAATGTGTTAAATTATGCTATGCAATCTAGGAATCTTGATGACGTAGTTACCGCAAATACAGTTTGCGATTCAAATACGCGTGTGTGTGAATGTCTACATAGTTTGATTCTGTAGCGGCAATTTAATGGAGATTGTGGTTAGGTCTAAATGCAGTCTGTACCAGAATGGTTTTGTTGTTCCAGAAGGGATAAAGAATTTATCTATTACTGTTAGTAATTTCATGAAAACCAAGTTAGTGACAAAACGTGTATCGCGACGGAAACTACTTCCACTTCCAGCTATTCCCAATTAAGCTTACGATGTATGATAACAAGATAACTATTTTTATTTTGTTCTAGGCCGCATTTCAATCTAACCACAAGTGGTAGTAAAAAAACTGAAATATCCATTCTGCATGTCCACCATGTAATTCATTGTGGCTTTGGCAGAATTAATTTTTAGTCAAGGCCGCATATCAACCCAATCCCAATATATCCCGAAAACTAAGCAAGATATCGAAAAATTTTATTCTTTATTTTCGATTTGTCTCGTCGTGTTACATAAGAATCGATCATTAAATTTGACTTTTGCGAAATGTTTCTTCTGCATTTCAACTCAAGACACCTCACTTTAGATACAGTATATCTCGAGAACTAGGTGAGATATCGAAAATTTTTATTGTTTATTTGTCTCGTCTTTTTAAATAAGAATCCGTCATCAAATTTGACTTTGACCAATTTTTTTTCTACTGAATTTCAACCAAAAACATTCCACGTTTGACACAGAATATCTCGAAAACTAAGCATTATATCAAAAAATTTTATTCTTCATTTTTTATTTCTCTCATCGAGTTACATAATAATCCATCACCAGATTGCTGCGTTACGTTTATCCTGCGTGAGGTTTTTATACATATACCCCGTGTCTGTATGGGATCGGCCTAGATCCCCACTCCCCCTCCGCCCGGCTTCACTTCAATGCGTGGTGAAGGTCTCTTGCGTCGTCTCCATATATTTCCTTCCTCCATTGTTGCTCCATGATGCTACCGAGTTCGCTTAAGTTTCCTTGAAAGAATGCTTAACAGGGCGCTTTGTCTTTGGTATAAGTAATGTGTTATAGAATCTTAGGAAGAAGTTGAGCTTTAAGAGTTTATGTGTCTATGAGGATTTCGGCGGGATTAAAAGTTAAATTTCATCAAGTAGCTTCTTATTCAGAAGTTATAGGTATTAACGTACTATGGTGAAAGTTATAAATCACCTAGCAACCTAACTAAAAAACAAAACGAAAAACTGTAAATCTGCTGACTAATCAATTAATTCACAACAAGTTATAGCGAGTTGTTTATTAGTCTGTCGCTCTAAATGGCGTAATTTTAATTTTATAGACTTAAGTTTGCAAACTAAAATCTTCAGCATCATGGTTCTATTATCTAGACTCGTCACCCTAGCTGCGGGGGCAATGACTAACCTGACGATCTAGTTAATAATGCAGCACGAGTGTGAATTCCTTCCTATGATAAAATGCCGAAATTTGATCTTACTGTGAATCAAATTAGATAAAAAATAAATTATGAGACACAAATTTTACGCTGATATAGGCCTACATCCAGCAATTGTCAAACGTCCATGGTACAAAGAAGTCCGTTATCCAAGGGAATTATTTATTTCTATCATTCGCCAGATATTTAATCATACATTTTTCAAGAAACATCTTTTCATGACTGGAGCAGTAGAAGGACCATATTCCAAATGTGGACAAGATGAAAGTATCGATCACATGGTCTTTGGATGTGTCTCCAGAAAAAGGGCATTAGACATACTCATCTAGAAGCTAGATTCGATTGGATAATCACTGCCAACAAATGCGGCAAATATTTTAGTGACAAACAGTTATAAAATATCATGTAATAATGTACATTTGTAATTACTGAGGAAAATTTTATGCTTGGGTATTTTCAGATGGTATTACAGCAATTTATTTTTGGTTAAATTACCGAATTGACTGGTGTCCAAATCTATTATATAATTTCCTAAGTTCACTCACTCACTCACAGCGATAGCTATTGGCTGGAGAACGGTGATGTCACGAGCCAGCCTTCAGTCTCAAACAGAGAGCAACAGCAACCAGAGATGTCAGAAGAAATTCGAGGTTACGTGCACAACTTAATAGCTAAGCACCTGCTGTAAAATTAATTGTCATAGTACTATAATTAAGCTTGATTTTCCTAGCAATTCATACTTAAAAAGAAAATATCGATAACCTTTACGGCTGAAAAAACGTCGAATTGCTTTTTAGTAATATGTCACTAATTAAAGCAACATAAAAAACTTTAAAAGGCTTAAATTACTCATGATCGCTGCTGTAACTGGGAATACCAATTTTCACTCGAACCTGCGCTAAATCTCAATTTAATTAAAACATTCTCTAATGTTGCTTCTTGACCAAGGTTAATACATTATTTCTTGATATTAAAAAACAGCAACCAATCACAGTTTGTTTGATGTTGTATATTTAATAAACCATTACCGGTTTCTGACACAAATTGTTCATCATCAGATGGTTTTCATTTATTTTTATATATGTAATCAATTATACAGTTGCAAAATGCAAGCGTTAGAAACTTGATACCACAGTCGCTGAGTTCCACTAATCCATCATGGATAAAATATCAATACATTATGTTTTATTAACTTTTTACGAATTTTGCTGACCACTTTTCTTAATAGCCTTTGTTCATGTTCGCTGTACGTGAGTTATTTTGTTATTTAAAGTGGACATCAGACCAAATATATTACGGAATTGAGTATTTTGCATATCATTTCTTTTGCTTTAACTATTTCATAATCTGTACTAAGTTCTTTGTCCGTTACAATCATGGAGTATTTCCTTCCTCCATGTTACAATCACTATGCCCAACGATTATATTATGAATGTTTACCTATCCTCAATTTTTTTTTTAAAGTTATGCTTTCAGACCAAACAGAAATTCTTGAAATTTTACAGAGTGAACTTTAAGGGTCAAATTCAAGTTTGTATTTCAGCAAGTTCGAGTCTACGATAATTGAAAGAATTATATTATAGCACGATCGTCCTTGTCCGTGTTTAATACTTCTGAGTTCTTCAAGCCCAAGAGATGTTATTAATCCTAAGGGTGAAACACAGGACAAGTTCGTATTTAGTCAGATCATAACCTTTGACCCCAAAAATTAGAATTGTTCTAGACCAGTGGCGATACGTAAAAAACGGCCAGGGGCTTACACTAGTAAATAATAAAGTTCTTTTTTCATTTGATATGCCTGTAATGAGCTGGTCATAAGTAAATAAAACTGTTGTAAGATTAATATTCATGATCATGAATTCTTAAGCGTGACGCTAAATCGCTACGCCTGCTTCCATTATTGAGTGGAAAATTTTTGGTTTCAGTTTACATTGCGACTCAGTTGCAACTACTTACCTGCAACTAAATCAATGGTGACAGAAATACAGGCTGTTTCAAAAAGAATATATGTATTACAAAGTATTCTTTTGTCCAAACTATCGATCGCTGCGCCCCGACTCGGCTATTGGAGAAACGAATACATAGTCTAGTTTATTTAATAGCCGCTAGATGTCAGTCGTCTTGTGTTATTCTTGGTAACCGTCATATATTTAAAATGGCTACTCCACAGCAGAAATCATTTTGTGTTATCGAGTTTGCGAAGTGCAATTCCGTGATTACAGTGCAAAGACGTTTCAGGTTGAGGTACCAAATGCATCCTCCGAATGGGTGGAACATTCGTAGATGGTATCGACAGTTTGTAGATACCGGATGTGTATGTAAAGGAAAGAGTCCTGGACGCCCTCGTGTTTCTGAGGCACATGTTGCACGAATTCAAACTGCCCCCCCCCCCAAAAAAACGTAGTCCTTCAAAATCAACTCTTCGTGCCAGTCAGGAGTTACGAGTACAACTACCTACAACAACAATTTGGCGTGTTTTGAGACGTCGGTTAGTTATGAAGCCGTACAAGTTACAGTTGTTATAAGCTCTGCGTCCTGATGACAAACGGAAACGTGTGACATTTTGTAACGAGATTAATGATGCTATTGACAATGATAACGCTTTCACACAACGCATCGTTTTCAGTGATGAAGCGACTTTCCATGTTAGTGGTCAGGTAAACAAACACAATGTTCGAATTTTGGGTCTACAGAACCCACATGCAGTCATTGAACATGTACGAGATTCGCCTAAAGTCAATGTGTTTTGTGCGATATCCCGATCATCTGTTTACGGCCCATTCTTCTTTGATGGAAACACGGTTAACGGTCAGCAGTATCTCGCTATGTTACAAAACTACTTGTTTCCGAGGCTGCACGAAGACAACTTCATTTTTCAACAAGACGGGGCACCCCCTCACTGGAGTCGCCAAGTGCGTGAATATCTGAATGAAACTCTACCGAACCGTTGGATTGGTCGTCAAGGAGCTGGCGACTTAGCATGCATCAGCTGGGCTCCACGGTCACCGGATTTGACACCCTGTGACTTCTTCCTGTGGGGTTTCATTAAAGATGTACCACCACTCCCACAGAACTCCCACACTTGAGGAACCGGATCCGTACTGCCGTAACATCAGTGACGGACATGCTTGCCCGAGTATGGGAGGAATTTGAGTATCGATGTGATATTGTTCGTGTGACTGATGGAGGACATATTGAACATCTGTAATCTGAACTTAAGAGGTTCGTAAAGTTTCATATTCGTATGTCTTACAGTTTAGTAAATATATGCATTCGAAATATGCATATTCTTTTTGAAACACCTTGTTTGGCGCTATTGAAATCAAAGAATATCTTCATGTATAATATCTTACGCGTACGTAGGCTAAACCACATCACCACGGATAAACTGCTATACCAGTTCAGACCATATTCACACGAAATATAACTGAGGTGGCGCGAAAGGTTATTTTTGAAATGAAAACTTCTATAGCGCGTTACGCGATGTTTGGATGGGGGTAAATCTATGGTTCACAAGAACCCAAGTGTTGCGCGTCAGATTGCGGCCGTCACGGCGTATTGCGCGTATATGTGCGCAGTAAGTTTTTCGCAAAATCTTTATTCAAACGCACAGTTTTTATCCAATTTTGATGGAATTTTACATACATATACTTTAAATCAAATAGAAAACACTGTTGAGGTTTGATTTATAGAAACCTAAAACCTCTCTTCCTTTCCCTCCTCACCTTAATTTCTGTCACCGTTGTTCATACAAACCCACAGTTTTTAGGAGTTGTATTTGATTATATGAGCACGCCGGGACCTTCCGTGGGATGCCCCTGAAAAAAGGAATTAGCCTTCTTGCCCCTGACACAATAGCTTGGTACATTTCCTTCGGGAAGATTCGACGAACCGTTGGGTTGTGAATTATATGTTAGATTTTTAGTTTTTGAAGTTAAAACTTCTTTAAGCGCGTTGGGCGATTTTTAGATGCGTATGAGTTCGCATTACCGACATGCTAATGTTAATAGTATATCTGCTGTGGTCTGGTGGCTCAATGGTTAATGTGTCTGACTGGCGAACGAGAGGTCCACGGTCTCAGTTTTTAGTTTTTTCATAACCCGACCATCACATCTGGCATAGCTTCCTGTGCAATGTGAAGTACGCCAGAATGCTTCCGTGGTATGGATTCCACATTAAACTGTAGGTCCTCTATACCTGGTAGGACTACCGTTTTAGGTTAAGGCGACTAAGACAGGGACGGAATGCGCAGCTACTACAAACCCGGCCACTAGTTCGTTACAACCACACGGAATTATTTGTTATTATTTAGTATATCTGTAAGTAGGACGGGTTGCGCGTATGATATTAACAGTTTTTCAGTTTTCACTTCTGTCAACGTTCCCCCATGACTGCCATGTTTTATATATGAAATCCACTCCGGTAGGTGGCGCTGGCGTCTGGTATGAATTTCGACTACGAGAAAGCTATGGCCTCTATGGGTCCAGTGGTTCATCAGGGATGATTCCATTTAGTCACCCACAGCGGATTTTATACATAAAGATGTGCAGCTTTCTCGCATTCGAAGTGCATGCCACGAGTGATAATTTCAACTTCGTAATTCTAAAAGTGAGTTTATATCACAGTTTATATGTAAATGCAAATAATGAAATCTGTTCGAACTGACGCCAGGCAACACCATTTCAAATATTGCTTGCAGAGAACAATATTGCAATTGCAGTGTGTCTGTGGGTATCCAGTTAGTGGTAGTATCAAGGAGAGATAATGCTCTCAAATGTGATTAAAGCACTGCTTACAATTTAAATTCAGAAGTAGAGGAGAAGATCCAGAAAACGGAAAATACAGGACTGATTTCTGCCTTAACCTATCCAGCTAATATTTCTTTGATGTTCCGTCTGTGAATTAACAGCAGAAATCTAAAATTCGACGTGGACGAGGTATCAGGTATACCTAGTTGGAAATAAATATGAGTCCTAACACCTTATGCCGTTCTTCGTATCATTAGTTTTAATTCCGGTCCAGGCCGCATTGAGCGCAATAAATATGTAACCACTTTCATCCGCATGAAGTGATGGCGTCATTAACATGGCGCTCATGAAAGCAACGCTGCTTATTAATAAAAACTAAATCCTTCGTGCCATACGCTTTAATAAGAATTAGTTATGATTATGGTCTAGGCTGAATTTCCACCTAACGACAATCTCTGCTAATTGCGGCTCGAAAATAAAAGCATTTATCACACTTGCATTACTGGAATAACAGTATCACGATCTAAACCTAAACCTCCAAAAAAAAAAAATTCTTAAATTTACCTACCATTTTCTGACGACTTCACCATTGTACAGGGCGTTCGCCGGGAAACGCAACCCACTGTTAGCGCTACAAGGAAGAAACTGCTCCCGGCGAGCGAGCGGTCAGCTTCCGGCATTGTTCGACCGTCGGCCGCGGACTATTTCATAATAATTACGCTTCATAAACTTCATAAACTTGTGTGCTAAGCATTTAAATGTGACGTAATTCATTAGCTTACCTTATAAAAGATGCTGGAAGTGTTGACCCTCTTGTGTAATGCACATTTCACATCTTCTGAACATATTTCGAGACACACGCTGCCCTAACTGACTTAATGATTTTTTGGGCGACTGTTCTAGTCGAAAAGCGATATCGTCAATTTTCTCCTCTGTGAGAATACGGTTGACCGACAGTCTCTTTTTGTTAAAAAATGAACCCGTTTCTCTTACTTTTTTAACCAGACGCAGAATTGTTGATTTAGCTGGCAGTAAAGCACCAGGATATTCGCTACGAAATTTACTGCGACACTTTTTAAACGACTTCTTCTTCACATATGTATCGTAGAGAAATATTCTTTGTTGCAAACTGTAACGTATTATAATTTTACTCACACTCAAACACGGTACAGATTAGTAAGAGTATGAAGCCCCAAACCAGCCAAACCGCAAAGAAACGTTTATTCACAACACTGATTAATAAGAGACTGAAGTCACAAACTAGCTACAATGCAAAGAAACCGTTCTTAACAATGTAAGGGTCACTGCACTGCACTGTTGGGGCAGCGGAGGTGTTAAACAGTGCGGTGATTCACGGTGCCGCGTGGCGGAAACTGCTGGCCCCGCTGTCCGAGCAAGTTGCCGACGGCAACAGACTGGGAGGGTAGCGTTTTCCGGCGAACGCCCTGTATTAAGTAAAATCACTCCAACCTTTTCTGTTTCTTAAGTCTTTCAAAAAGCTATGACCGAATCCCTTCCTGTTCTTTCCCGCCCAAATCTTCTGTTGGCTCCAATGAAATCGATGTCGACAAGCAATTAAACATGTTGTTTCTTTAATGATTTGAACTGTTTCGCCATTTTGTTTAGGCTGACACAAACAATTCGAACTTATCAATCAGCGCTATATTTCCTCACATTTATCCAGTTTGTCTTGGGTCAAGGGCTCACAGTGCCTGAATACAGAACACCGCTTGCCGATCTTGTGCCGCTGAGGGGAAAATTAACTGTGGTCTGCTCAACGATTCATTATTTGTGACATTTCAGTTACTACAGGATTCACTCGCAGTGAGAAACATTAACTCACGCTTAACCTGTTCTTGTCTATCAATGAACAGCTTGATTACTATACTCTGTTCATTCCAAATTGGCGGTTCAAGGTCACATTTCCCTTGCCCTGCACCTCACCTCTTCGCCCGTCCAGTAACCTATTCCTAAATTACCGCTGACTTTGTTTACGTGAGAACGTCTTGAGTAATTTGTGCGAGCGTTTTCTCTCCTGCTCACGTCGGGATAAGTGCAGGGGCAATGGAATGAAGGATAGTGACTTTGAGCCACCTATTTAAAATGAACGGACTAGAATGGGGTTAAGAAATACACTTGAGATTGCAAAGCCACTAGAAGATATTTGAGGATGGTGCGTTGTCAGAAGACTACATTTATACTAAGCTGCAACTGGGATCTCAGATCAAAGTCTCTTAAAAACCTAAGTGTTCTTAATGTGTGGAGAATAAGATAGGTTCGTATAGCACTATCCTCATTTTTATGATTTTTGAAAGTATGAAAATTCTCTCCAACGGCGATAACCATATCCACTTACGAGTTAATCCTGCAGTAATTGAACAAAAGAGCTGTTGAAACGATGTTTTTAACGTTAATACAAAGTTGCACAAGGTTCGACTGTTTTTTAGTCAAGCTGTACACGTGGAATTTTAATTTTATTATTAGCATTAATTATCTTCGACGGAATTTATGCTCTGGCGGCAATTTCCTTATACACTTGCTTACCGATTCATGCAAATTTTTAATTTATAATTCTTTACAAATTGAGGTGTATTGCTCATAACTTCACTAGGTAACTGAATTCGTCTGTCTACATATGAAATCTTGCCTACTCTCTTGCCTATAATATCAAGTGCTGATTTACTATCGTGGTCCTCTCTCCCTTTCCTAATGCTGCTCCTAAATCTTCCACCAATATTTACCAAGGCCTTATCGTCATTATATGACTTACGCATGCCAACCAGACTCTTTACGTACCTTCTGTCCTCCAGTGCTTCCCATCTCAGCTCATTTTATCATTCCAGTTACTGTACATGTACATGTACGGTAATTTCCATAGACAAATCCAGCTGCTCACTTTTTAAATATTTTTTGAAATATTCCTGTATGCTGTTGTTGTGGCGGTTGTGATTAATGTTATAATATTATTTCCAGACTTCTGGTGCTTGTGGTTTTACATGTACTGTTGCAACAAATTTCTCACATAAAATGCATTACATAAAGTGCATACTAGATTAAAATTTTTTGTGAACTAATGTTTTTGCTTGGTTCTTGTCAGTAGTTTTTCTGTCTTTTTTTGCGGTTTCTCTCGCACTGGGAAAAGGTGTGTTTAGCCGTATTATATAAATTTCTGAAATTTATAAAATGTCACGAGGGGAACATGTTTTGAGAATTGATAAATCGGTATTCCAAAAAAAAAAAAAAACTTCAGTTACTATTTACCCTTATAAAGACAAGACGAATGTCGCATATACAAGTGAAAAAATAGAAATGTAAAAGAACAGACTTATTGGATTATAAATTGAAGCTTGATGAAGGTGTCATCCAGTCCTGGTGCTCAGAACAGTCACTCCATAATCCAATGATGCCTCTCCGTTTAATGCAACGTACAAGACCTATTTTATTCGAAATTTTATATTGTTTTGTGTATAACTTCTCTAAGAGAGACAAAAGCATTCTGGATAACCAGTGGTATAAAACTGAATTTCGAGAACAATATCTTCTATCACAGTGGCGTTGGATGCTTTCCTGTGAAATAGTGCTCAACACTAGGCACCTGCGTGTTAAGATGGATAATGATGATTTGTAGTTTAAAATGAATCTGTAGTTTTCATCCAGACATGTACTACGTAACATCCAGCCATGATAATAGAGATCATTTGGCTGCCAGATGCGGTATTGGGACGAGCGTTACCCTGTTTAAACAAAGAACCCGCCATACTTTCAATACTACGTAAACATTTTGGTTCGTGGTTAAAACGCAACACTATTATCATCCGTACCAACATTGAGGAGAAATATAGGAAACGTAACCAATTGTAAGACTTCTCGGTTCGTCCTGCCTTCTGCTTCTCTTGCTAACAGCGTCAGCTAAAGCTGCAAGTTCTTACATTCAATATTTGTTTAGGTGCAAATCTACCACTGAATGACAGTGAAAATAATCACAGTTTTACATCTGACGAGTTCATTTAGAATGTGAAATACACAATACACTGCTCCAATAACTAAGAGCATTACAGCGTATTGGAATCTCTCAAACCACAACCGCACACTCAGTTGTATCCCAGTCAACAAAATGCTCACATCTGCAGAGAACAGGAACAACAAGTATTTACACCGCCTTTTAGCGTGCAAGCAATCTTCATATTTCCCTCTAATTGGAAACTTCTATATTCATTGGATATACAAAGTCGACAAAAATTATTCTGTTATCACTGGTTTAGAAATCGCACCAATTCGCAGTGTTGGTTAAGGTCGCTGACCGCCTTGCGTACACAAAGCCTGTCATAGACCAGCCCAACTGCATAGCGCTGGACCCCGTAGTAGCTGAATAAGCATGGAGGGATAGTCCGGTTCCTCAGATTGTGAAAGCGAAAAGAAAATAGTTTGTCGTAATTGGCATGGTGACCTGCGAAGAGTAGTTCGAACCCTTAAATGAAGTTTAGATTTACTTCATCCTGTGGCTTAACGTAATTCGGTAATTCTGCAAAGGGATAATACAGTTTTGCTGCGAACTAGAACCAAGGTGCCCCGTTGCATACCTCACAAGAACAAAGCAAATCTTTCATAGAGGGTACGAAGCAAACCGATTATTATACGAAAACTTTGCTAAGAATGCATGGGCTTTGATTCCTTATGTTGGGACCTCTTCCTGTTCTGCTTACCTCATTGTCGTTCGTTTAAAAATCTAAAACACATTTGTCTTTCAGAGCGAGACTTTGTGTGTGAGATTAGTCTCCCGAAAGGTTCGATTCAAACCTTCGATTTCTTCCTATTTCCTGTATGTTTACTACATTTCAATGGATCCGTAATCATCTCACCAGTCTTCCTGAAGGGGATTGTCATACTCATCTTACCACAGCTGGGATGGTGCTCAATCTCCTCCTGAAAAATTACAGGTACCGAAGTTTTCACTAAGCTTACCGCCTTCACAGTCAGTGACCACAGTAAAAAACTTTCTCTTCTTTTCGTAGTCTTCTTTCAACTGAAACCGTGTACGAACAACTTAATCAAAGCCGTGTTTTTCAAAGTTCGACTCACCATCCAGGCTTTTCTTTTTCAACGTTTCTATCAAGAGAACCACGTTATTTACATGCAAAACTGTAAATTTCAGACAGCTGTCGTAGAAACACATTTTGAAAATACCAGATTATCTACCTCTTCCTTCATCTTTATAAGGAAGCTAATTACCACGACATCGACGGGACATGAAGCTAAAACAACAATCATCTCTCTGTACTGTCAGAACTCAAACCTTCACGTTGTTTAATTGTTTTTGTTTTGTTTGTCGTTTTTTAACTTCTTTCCGGACAATAAGAATTCTACCTTAGAAGAAGAGTATGAAGGCCATAAGTAGGCGATAAGATCTTGATGTTTATTACGAGAAGAAATAAGAATGGTATGTGGAATGTATTTTTTTTTGCTGTCGTCAGTCTTTCGAATGGTTTGATGCAATCCTCCATCCCTTCCTATCCTATGCTAACCTCTTCATTTCTACATACCCCTTACAGCACACGTCCTCAATTATCTTCTTTTATTTATTCTAATCTCTGTCTTCCTCTACAGTTCTTACCTTCGACTGTTCCCTCCACTAACAAATTAACCAATCCTGCATGTCTCAAAATATAACCTACCAGCCTGTATCTTCTTTCTGTAAGCTTCTTCCACAAACTTCTTTTCTCACCCATCATTTCCAAAACTCGTTCATTTCTTACTTTGTCTGTCCACTTAATTTTCAGCATTCTTCTGTAGCACCACAATTCAAATGCTTCAATTTTCCTTCTTTCCGGTATTCCTAAAGTCCCTGTTTCGTTTCCGTAAAGTGCTGTGCTCCACGCATAGAGTTTTAAAAAGTTTTTTCTAATTCCAAGATCAATATTTGAAACTAAGAGATTTCTCTTTTTCATGAATGCTCTTTTTGCTAGTGCTATTCTGCTTTTAACATCATTCGTGCTTCGGCCATCAGTTGTAATTTTGCTTCCCAAATAACAAAATTCACTTACTTCTCCAATTGCATTCGATCCTATTTTTATATTTAATCTACTAGTATTGGTATAATTTCTGCTACATTTCATCACTTTTGTCTTGCTTTGATTTATATTTAGTCCAAAATCGTCCTTCAGTATTTTCTTCATGCCATTCAGCAATTTCTAAATATCCTCAGCCCTCTCTGCCAACAAGACAATGTCATCAGCAAAACGTAGCATACTGATTTTTTTCGCCTTGAAAACTTATGCCACATGAAAATTTTTCTTTTTCTTCATTGCTTCTTCTACATACAAGTTGAATGTTAACGGGGATAGACTACAACCATGTCTCGCATCCTTTTTAACTGATGCAAGTTTCTCGTGATTATCTACTTTTATTATAGCGACTTGATTCTTATATAGTTTATAGAGTATTCTTCTATCTCGATACTTTAGACCTGACTTCTTTAAAATTTTGAACATCTTGTCCCACCTAACATTATAAAAAGCTTTTTATAAATCAACAAATGCCATAAAAGTATCTTTGTTTTTCTTGATCCGTCCACCAAGTATTAATCTTAACTCCAGAATTGCTTCCCTTGTACCGAGATTTTTCCTAAACCCAAACTGATCTTAACCTACTATCTCTTCTACTACCCTTTCCATCCTTCTGTATATTATTCTGGTCAATAATTTTGAAGCATGTGTTGTTAAACTAATGGTCCGATAATTCCCACATTTGTCGGCTTGTGCTTTTATTAAAATCAGTTTTAATATCTCCTGTTTCATAACTTTTTGATATCAGCTTGAATAATCTTTCGATTCCTTCCTCTCCTAGGGATTTAAGAAGTTCTTCAGGGATCTCATCAATTCCAACTGCCTTATTTGATTTCAAGTCATTCAGAGCTATATTAAATTTTGTCCTCAAAACGGGATCTCCTAAGTCATCAATGTTGACAACACCATCCTTTTCCATTACGCTATAGTTCAAGTCGTCCCCATCATACAGTTTCTCAGTGTATTCCTTCCATCGGTTAGCTCTATCTTCTGAGCTTAAAAGAGGCTTCCCGCGGCAGCTTTAATGTTCATACCTCTTTTCTTCATTTCCCCAAAATTCTGTTTCATCTTTCTATATGCAACATCTACTTTACCTACGACCATTTTCTTTTCTACTTCTTTACATTTTTCTTGTAGCCATTTTTCTTCTGCTATTTGCGTTTCCTATTTGTTTGATTTCTAAATTGCCTGTACTGCTCTCTTCCTGTTTTATCCTGAGCAGTTTTGTACCTTCTCCTCTGATCAATCAGCTCCAACATAAGGTAAGAGGGGACCAAAAGCATAAATTATATTTTATGTAATAAGGAGTGGTGAATTTCTTGTTTGTAGATAGGGAAGTTGGGAGACCAAATAACTTACCAAAACAGGTGTTAAGATTCACATTGTTTTGATTAAAAATGTGCATGAAACTTAAGAAGCGTCTAGAAAAATTCACTAGTCGCATATGTTACTTCACTATCAATATTAATATAAAACGTTCTAAAAGTAAGGATCTAAATTTTATATTGTCCTTGGTTGTAATTAAATTCCCAAGAACAAAATTCGCTTAGTTCCATAGCTACAGGGTTTGTTAGGCAAACGCTTTAGTTGTTGTTATTTCTGATGCATCTCGTGATTGCTGTTATGCTTTTGCTTTCGTTTACACCAAACGTTCTGTTCGTGCAAATCCATAAGTTGTCTGTAACGATGATGTTAACCATTCAATGGTATCCCACTCTAATCGATTCTATGCGTCGTACACACTTATGTTTTATGTTCACTTTTACTTTAAACTCTTTCACTGTCAGAGGTATATCGTTCAGCATCTAATTATCTTTAATTTTACTCTTATCAATAAGTAGGGCAATAGCATCTGAAAGTTGATCTTTGTGTCATGCTATTTTTTTCACCTTGTTAACTACGGAAGTAGAATTGCGTTGCAGTCCCGTCTGATTGGCATATACATCACAGGACGTCGAGAACGGAAACCGATCCCAGTAGACGGTTCGTAACAGTTATTGTGCTGACAACGTTTTATTCTGACGGAAGGACTTAGTTCTTCTGTAACTGACGGTCACTACAGTCAACAACTGATACATACAGTAAATCCAATCTCTATGGCCTGACGTAAATGGTTCCAATTGTAGTGGGTGCCTTGGTGGGCAAACTACGTTACAATTATCTTTCATACCTTTATGATTAATAATTGTGGATTTTTAATTTTAATTTTTATGAAGGAGTGAAAATCTATTAATTTTGCAAGAATCTCGACGTTAGTTGGAATTTAGGAAAAATTGTCACAATATGACATTTATTTTCTTATCACTGGCGATTACAAGTCTGAGCGAATTTACCGTTAACATTAACACAAATTGGCAAAATCATAAAAGCAACGCTCAGAGTTACAATTAGCCGTCATGAGCAAGCAAACAACTGTATATTTACATTTAAATATATCTCAGAATCAAAATGCAAGAAATAATGACAATTGGAAACAATGAAAAATACAAGTTATGACGACCTCAGACAAAGGTATCATAATACTGTGACTTTACAGTTAAAAAGGAAAATCATGGGCGCCAGAATGTACAATATATCATTCGAAAATAACTAGTTCTGGCAAATTATGCCGCTAGCTCAGGGGTTTTTTCAATTACAAAGTGAGAACATGGATCTATCCTCTCAAAGTCGTTTACGGGTTCTGTTTTACGGAATGCACAGTCAGATGGCTTGGTCGTAATAAGTTACCATTGTAGTTCTGCGTCTGATGTCTGCGGTGACTGGAGCGGACCCACGATATGTGAGATTATCTCACAAGTCGGCTATAGGCATCTCTGGTCTGACAATGCGCATCATCGCATTACCGGCTGTGTTGCTGTGATAAGCTTGCTCCAGCCAGGCAAGCTGGCAGCCAGAAATCGTACAACGGCAGTTGGCGAGAGAAGCCAACTTTCCAAGTCAACCTCAGACTAGACTCGCATAGCTTGGACTCGAAGATCGAAGTCAGAATGTCCAGCTCCTCGCTCTTCGGTCCACGAGGAAACTTCTCGCTCCGGCCATTTGTATTCTCGAAGCTCACATATAACAAAAATTCCCAGGATTTTAAGTTATACGCTCATTTGGATTGGATCTTCAGGTCGGCACCTAATATCACGTGATATCCTCGATATGTGATTTGGCCAGAGTATCTAACAGAGGTCGGACATATTCGGCTAAGTTCGCCGGGGTGAGAGACCATTCGGGTGTCGGGCGGCAGGCTTTTCCCGCCGGGTGAGTGACCCATCCCCAGGGACCAGAGTGTGTGGTCCGGCAAAACCCCAAATGCGCGACGTCCTGTCGCCATGCTCCGGGAAGACCAAGATTAGCTTCAAGCCTACATAGCTCAATAATTCTTTAATATTCGCTTTACCAAGATACACTGTATGTTCACCATTTCACAACAGTCCTAACTTGGAATCTTGCGTACTTTATAAAACTACAACAAAAATCTATTTAGGTGGTCGCCCAAGATTTATGTAAATTACTCTTATATTATTACATATATAATAAAAATGCACCCTTGTAACGTGGCGACAGCGCATCATGTTACACAATCAAACTGATTTACCGTTTTGTATTAAACCTTCATTATGTAGTATACGCCATTATACTAGTGTACTACATTATAATGTAGTACACTAGTATAATGGCATGTACTACAATTAAGACCATTAATACTTACAAAAGTAAACTCCCATCCAACATTTTATTCTTTACATCATTATGACATTTCGCTATAGGATAATTCTGTCCCATACAGAGAAGATATTTAAGTCCCACAAAAAGAATTATATGTTCAATAATATCTACTGACATCAATTACAGGTCTCTTTAAAGATTTATGCTTACTTACAATGCCAGCACAATATATTTATTCGCTGGTCTTAGAAAGAAGTCATAAATGATTCAATCTCATAATCCTACAACAAGGAACATATGCAAGAGATCTTATTGTAAACTAGCGTTGCCCGGTATAGTTGGCTTAGATTTACCCGTACCCTATTTTTATTCCTGCAATGAGAAACATTTGTACAAAGTTTCAAAAAATTCGCGCCAACTTCTTTCGGAATTAAAGCAAACCTTGATTCACTGGTCCCTTACCAAGAAACGGGTGGGTTGAAGTTTATTTGCACGTACACTGTTTTCAATCGTCCGAAAAGATTCATGTATATCAAGCTTGGTTAATTTGGTTAAGAAATTGCATTACTACATTACTGAACAATGCTAGATTATGTTAGAAACTCACATTTGATTCAATTGCGAAGTGAATGGATATACTTTTTACTCGAAACGCCAGATACTTTACCAACGCAGATTCAGTCTTTAATACAAATATCAAAAGTTAATCTGGAACAATATTATCGTAAACAGATGGCTAATGCCTAACGCCAGACATTGTCCATAGATCATGCTTAAAGAAAATCTCTGTTGTTTTTACGGCTATCTATGGCATTTAAAAATTGAATATCCCAAATTAAGGGAAAGAATAGTTTTGTTTAGTGTGCAAAATAGTTATTATTGTATTCATTTAAGGCTATGGTCAGAGACATTGTAGTTGTCTGTGTGTAGTGCGATGTATGCAGCATCTAACCCTTCCATCTTTGGAATTTGTCATCATACGTTCAGAATTTCATTTAATGCTCCTGCGTTATTTAACGTTGAAACATAAGACATGCCAAACAACTGAATTGAGATTCTAAGCTTTAAAACGGCGAAAACCCTATCGAAATCTGCTCCATAGTTTCCGAGTTTTTATAGGATCAATATATCCGGTTTTCGTTTCATAGATGTTACATAGAGGGTTTTAGATTTCTGCAGTTTTTATAGCCAGTGTCCTTTCACAAATATTACTACAAAGTTTTGGCAGCTTTAAGCCCATTCGGCCATCCACATTTCCATGGTTTCCCAAAATCATTACAGGTGTTGGTTTTTTTTTTAAGACCTGGTAGCAGAGTTTCTAGTCCTCACATCATCTGCCTGTACCTCGTGCCCTATTCTACTGGGGGATACGAGGTGATGTCACCTGTTTGTAACGTGTAACCTATGTTCTGAATGATGAAGAAGTGAATGCCGAAATGGTTCTTCCAAAAGACCATGACCGTATTCATTCCCATTCCTTCCCCAGTCTCCTCTAAACTCTAATGCCACTGGCGTAGAAGAGCCGTGAATTTCTAATATAAAATGCTTTAAGTGTTCTTTTTTCTTAAATTAGGGCTTCAAGGTCATGAGGCGGGAGGGAGAAGACTGAGAACAAGAAACAAAGAGGAATTCGGCCAAGGCATTTTGAAGGAACAAACCCAACAATTTACCTGGTGTGATTTGGAAACTACGGAAAATCGAAATTTGTATGTCCGGTCTGAAGTTGAACCCGCATCTTCTCGAATGCCAGGTCCGACGTTAAACCAGAAGCGTTTATACTTTACACCCTATTTAAACCTACAACTTTTTTTTCGATTTTGCAAATAAAAGTATCTACCCTAGTTCCGTAATATAGAAGATATATGAACTCAGTTGAAAACTGCATGGTTCATAGTAAAATATGCAACCACAATAGTATTTGACATAGTACATAATAATGTGTTGCTGCGTTCATTAGCTAAACACTGTTAACTGATCTTCATTAGAATTATTAATTCCTCCAGTTCTGGATCAAAGAGAATGTATCCAACATATTACGTTCATTCGCCCCGTTGCCGTTCGCGTTCCCTGTGACTTATGATCCTGTTGTTGGCATTAACTCATGTAGGCGAATGTTCTATAGTTTCTATTTCCCAAGTTCACAATTTATTTTTCGCCAGATTCGTTACCGTTACTTTTATAATGTGGTGAGAAACAGAGTGTTGGTTCCATAAATATTCGAAAAAATTATGTATAGCATCAGCAGGCTATAGATGTTAAAGCAATAGTTCTACATGTATTATGAGTTATATCACATACAGGGGCGTAGCTACTATGGGGCTAGGCGGTGCAGTGCACCGGGGCCCCTACGCTCAGGGGGCCCCCAAGCGCATCTTTGGGGGCCCCCAAGCGCAGTTTAGAGGGCCCACGAGCCCTCTCGGCAAACTTGCGACCTTTTTTTTTTTAGCTCTACCGTCGTCTAAAGGGGCCCCTGAGACACAGGAAGACCCCCCACTAAGGGCCCTCGCTGCTCAACCACTGCTCACGGGGCCCCTAAGGACAACTCAAGGGCCCCCCATCCTCAGCTCACGGGACCTATACCAGCACACGAAGCAAATAAAAGGTCGCCCGTCTGGCCTGAGGGCCCAAAATAAATTTTTTGCACCGGGGCCCTTGTTGACCTAGCTACGCCACTGATCACATACTACAATTATGAGTTTTACATATGTAGTTGACGTTTGTTAGAAATCGTGGTTTTCTAAGTATATTAACAATGTGTAAGAATTTCATTAGATGTCGATAACTCACATAAATCAAGTTATTGAACTTCATTTTCCTTCCACAGTTTACACATGCTTCGCAAATTAATACTGCGTTCGAAAGTTTAACATAACAAAAAAAATGGTCGAGTTATTTGTTCAGAGATTTAGTTTTAATAAAATATAGAATATAGGAAGCTTTAGAAGATGAATTCACGGGGTTCCTAGAAGCTCCATATACAAAATTATGATTTGTAGATTTCAACAGAATCCTATATATTCTGGCAGCCTAATGCATGATGATTATAGGCCACCGACATTTTGGTCGAATGTGCTGGACAGGGAGAAGTGTCTTGGAGTACATAGTCAAATCTGTTTTTATTTTGCCTTCCCTACCCCACTCTCTGTCTGTCACAGGCTTTTGGATCTTAAACGGAATAAGTTTCATACTTCAGATTTGCAAATTTTTTATTGGGCCAAATCAAATATCATATTTGAAATTTATGAAATGCTAGGAGGGCTCCATCAAACTATCCCAGCGTGGAACATACAGTTTTTACTCGTATTTAAGGCTTGTAAAACGGCAACGTTTCTCAACCTTCTTCAAGTTAGGTAAAATGTTAAAAATAATTGTATGGATCAGTAACATATATGGACCTAATTATTTACCTATGTGTATATTATTAACTAACCTTATCAATTGTTATCATAAAGTACCGCGGTCTTCTAAAATCTAGGCCTGCGATAAGGCCCTCATAATACAGTCATTAATTCAAACCTGCTCTCATTGGTACCAGTAGGAAACATATTAACATCCTTCCATCCCAGAAATGCCAGATTTTGGCCTGGTCGTTGAAATATTCATGGGTTTTACAAAGTTTCATACTTTTTATAGCATGATACACTACGAGTACTCTATTCATTTTATTCGAACAATTTTTTTAATTTACCTTTGCTATCATATGTTTAATTAAATGAGATTTAAAGTTTTAATGTTCTTTCTATGGAACATCTGTTCCGTGTCAGAGGACCGCAGGTTGAGAAACACTGAATTAGAGGAAAAAGATTTTTTTTTAAATTATTTCCCTCGAAAATAATGATGAGAGAGGCCGACAGAGCCGTCAGTTCAGACAATTTTTGATACCAGCTCTATCTATATGATGTCCTAGGTGCCTCAAATACTACTCTACACACAAACATTAAAACACGAAAGACAGTTGCCCAAGTTGTACCAGTTTTAGTACTATTTAGTTAGGCCGTTTTGCTGGAGGACTTTTATTTCGTTGCTCTGAACAAACTTCACTAATTGCACGTGACTTTATGCTCCCTTGGAAGTTTTATGTTCACCAATTTTTGATTTATCAGCAGCATTTTAATTACTTTTAATAATTCAAACATTTACGCTTTAAAAACCTGTAAACACATTAGTGCCACAGTATGAAGAAAGTAAAGCGTTGGCTATTGCACTGGATTTTGGTTTTTAGTGACAAATATGTTGGATATATTGTTCTGAAATTAGTTTGATTTTTACCATTTTTCTTGATATCCCGAAATCACGCCAAGCTTATTCCAGCATGGTTCTTTCATACACACAAGGTCCCTTTTTCTTCTCCCATAAATCGTCCTTAAATCCCCAAACTAAAAAAAGTTGGATTTCCTAGTTCTACCAGAAGTACTGTTTCCATCTTGAATAGCAAATTACTGTACAATCCCATTTATTAGAACGCAAAATAGTTTCATCACCAATAAATTCTAATAATAGAGAGACAACCGTTTTATGATTACATCTAATATTGACTAAATTCATCAGTCTGTTGTTGGTTACAAATAATGGGGTTTCGTATTCAAAACAGCGAGTTCTCAGTTGTTTGGTATCGGCTTTCAATATCCCTCTCACACACAGCAAGAACAACAACACGCTTTGCTTAACACGTACAGGTCACTCAAGAATTGTATGGAAAGACACTTGCTACCCCCTCTGTCTCACCGGATTTGCATTGGAAGTTTCATTACTTACCTCGTGGCAGTAATCTTGTTGCTATTGAAAATGGTGCTATCATGTTGGTCACATGCCATTAGTTGCTCAGCCGCTTGCTATTACTCATGTATCCGGTTATCGAATTTCCGCATACCGGGATCAGTACTGGCCGCAGTTGCCGTAGACAATATAGAAGCGTTGAGCCGCAAGGGGCGTAGGCGTTCTCTTGGCCCTGACATTGTTCGTGACTCACGGCCAACTAGCAGCTGTCTTGTGCGCCAGCCAAGGGCTTCTTCTGCGGCAGGAACAGTCCGCGCTCCACGTCCGTTAACCCTTGTACAATCCTTTGTTTTTACTCACCTCTCAGGGATTACTACTTGCTGATCCAGACGTTTGCAAGAATTTGTCTCTTCTAACGCTCCCTCTTACCTTATCTCAATCATTTTAACCTGTTTACTTCTAATTCACAGGTACACAATTTCAATACAAGAAACAGAAATAACTTGCACAAAACACAAACATCTCTGTCATTAGTACAAAGAGGAGTTAATTATTCTGGTATACATCTGTTCAATAAACTTCCCGCAGATAATAAAGATATATTTAAAGATACATAAGAGATTATCTTATTGGCAACTCCTTCTACAACATTCAAGAATTTGAACAAATTAATTTATTGTATTCAATATGACTTTTGCAAAATTCAGTTGTAAAAATGAATGTTTAGTGTTATTCTCCTTATTTGTCTTTGGAACATATACTTGTTTTCACTATGATTATGACTCATATTGTATGTATATGTATTAACCATGACATGTTTCACATCCCAGAGCTCCTTCCTCAGCAGGGATCCATGAAACAAGATTGATAAATAAATAAAAAATAAATTGAATACGTATCTTCTTTTCAGTCTCCAAACTACAATAGAACTTCAGTTATTCAAATCAATTGGCACCGGACCCCATTCGGATAATAAAAAAATTCGGATAATTGGATTTTTCCGAAAAAAGGGTCTATTTTAATTAATTACTATATGTATGTTGAAAGTTGTAGAAAAAACTATTTTTACAGAAAAAGATCTTTTAATTAATTAAATGAAAAGGCAACGCTTTTACATGTTAAGCGTACTTACAGGTGCTGTACATTAGTACAGTATGTAGGTACCGTGCTGTAAATAAAAGTCATTGCTTGCTGAAAGTCTGGGTCAAAGTAAGCTGTTATCCGCTTGACAGTGAGAAGTCGTATGTGGTCACACTCGGGCTGACGCTCCATCCAGTTAATTAAAAAAGCGATTCGGATATTCGGATAGTCGGAGTTCGGATGATTGGAGTTCTACTGTAGATCTAAATTTTCAGAAAAATCATGAATCGCAATCTTCTAGAAACTTGGGAAATTTTTAGGTTTTGATAAGTGCTTTTAGGCTGACATTCACCATCCTAAATTCAAAGAGTCACTTTGAAAAATAATAATTTAAGCAATCTTTCACATTCAGAAAAGAATTATTTTTATTCCTTTTCCTGAATACAGCTAGAAGTAAATCCATGGCTGATATATAAAGTTCATTTATTTTTTTAATTTTTTAAATAACTTCCTGATTTAAAAGTTTTTTTTTTTTTAAATCGTTATTATAAGTCCACAAAAACCAGGAAAAAAGCATTTGCAGTCAAAGCCTAACATAGATCAGAAAAAACTTGTGCCTTTTGAACATCTGTATGAATTGTTTTGTATAGGAAGGAACTGGATCAAAAAATAAATAAACACTTATTTGTGTCATTGGAAAAAACAAAAGAGGCAAGTTTAATATATAATGAATTTATTAAACTACATACTTGCATGATAATACACAAAACATAATCCTGAATAAAATATTTTATTAATAATTATGACTAATATACTAGCGTTTTTTAAATACAGTAAGAACTTAAATAGTTTTCTCTTTGTTTATGTCTATTTCAGTTACGTAGCGCGTTTGCGTGTTCGTGATACAGTTTTGTATGTCTTTTCTGGTTCCATGGTAGTATACCACGTTAAACTGTAGGTCCTCTGTACCATGTTTATACAGCAAATGAAGCTTTGACGGGTTACTTCATCATCTTATATTTTAAAGTCACTTGTGCTGTAAATGTTTTGTAGAGCTCAAATGCGGAAAAAAAACTAGGTGTATCACCTCGTTTCACACGGAGTAGCCCTGCTTGATAGCCAACGTTTACCCAATTCAATCTTATGTCAACCCTTTTCTGTTTGACTGTTGAGAGTATTTCACAATAATTTTGGCCCGTATCTAGTACGCATTTATTCACTTGAATCGTGTCCGTTGCGACGATATTCTCAACCATAGTAACTTCGATCGATTTTAAAAACATTAGACCATCACTAATTGCTTGGCATATAATTGCTTAGCATATCGTTTTGTTACCACATCGTCAGCATCGTTGGGGTCAGCTACATGTTTTAGTATTCGACCTTGACAATCAAAACTTCCAAACAAGTATGTATTGAGGTGGGTGCACCAACACTCTCTTACTCTGTATCGACGATGTTCTACCAAACTTGTCCATGGTTGTAATGATGATAGTACCTAGTGTGCTTGGCTGTTTATTTAAAAATGAATCAAATCCGTTGCGGTAACGTCCGTAATATATTTCACAGTCTTTGTCAATAACCACAAATTCATGTTTACTTGCATTCCAGCAGTATCCACATAAATTTTCAAACTCGTTGAACGACATATCGATATTAGCTTGGTCATTATAAATGTGTTTGAGGTTCATATCATCCTGTTGAAATAATACAATGAAGATGGCATTGTCTCTAACCAACTGTTCCAGTATCAGACTGAATGTCTGACACAAGTAGAAGGAATCAATTAAGCGATGTCTTCCCATACAAAAGTAGTCTCGTATATTATTCTGCTTTTCACATGAAACGTCGTCAAACAAAAAATTCGGTGGAGCTTCACTTGGCGGCGGTAAACTTTGATTATCGTTAAAAGTCAAGTACTGAATTCATTTAAGGGCCTTCAGTATTTCTTGTAGCAATTTGGTTGGTACAGTGACTTGGAAAATACATATACATTTTCAAATCTAAGCCCATTCGGGTGTTCCAGCAGGGAAAGCACTAGGTTGGTTTTTCCACAATATGAAGGTACACACACAACTACCCTCGCTGTCTCGGGGAACAGAGGTCTATTCTTCTTCTTTTTCCGCTTGGTGTCTGCAACATCTGCATTACTCACAGCTAACGTTGCTTGTTGTTTGACGAATCGCATATTCACGAGGTTTTCAAGCCGCTCTGACTATATATTGATTAGTCAAGGCGAATATTCGATAGGACTAATGGATTTTCAAACCTACAACTCGATTCCATACGTTGACGAGTCAAATTATAACTTTAATTACTTGAAGAAAAGAGTAATTGTTATACCCACAGGATCGTACGATATTGACGACTTGGAAAATTATTTTGTTAAGCAGACTAATAACGAGAAATTGGTTATTAGATCAAACAACAATTCACTCAAGTATGAGATATAAACGCCTGTGGAAATTGACGTCCGTAAACCAAACTCAATTGGATTACTGCTTGATTTTTCTAAACATGTGTTAAAAGGTGGATTTCATACTTCAGATTGCACTGCGCAAATATTCGAAGTTAATGCTTGCTATACGTATAGACTGCACTGTGTGTACAGGAAACTACATCAACAATAAGTTCAAACATACACTACATAAGTTTTTTTTCCAATAATGTCGCCAGGGCACAAAATTGTAGAAGTACCTGCAAATGTCATCTATCTCCCCATCACTGTGAAAACGCTCAACAATATTCACATTAGAGTTGTCGATCAGGACCGCCAATTGGTTGATTTCAGAGGAGAAACCTTTACTCTGAGACTACATATAAAGAATAAGCGGTCTTTATAACAAGAAGGGGCAGTTGTCAGTAGTGACCCGACAGTGAAACGGTTAACACCTGCTAACGTGCTCTTTATAGTCGTTAGGCTGTACCGTAAAAGATGGATGAGTTACTTGATATAACTTCTAGTGAGGAATTTGATGAGTCGGAGATTCGTAAACAGTTTCTGACTCATCAACCACGTACGCCATTCACATTTAATAACAATGGCGAGATTCGGATACCCATTCAGAATCAAGATACATATATAGTGCCGGCCAAAAGTTACCTGCATATTGACGGAAGATTCATCAAAGAAGGTGGAACTGGAGCAACAAATTCATTTCTCACAACCAATGCTATTGGATTCCTCTTAAATGAAATTCGGCTAGAACTTAATGGACATGAAATTTACCGAAATAGAAACGTTGGCATCACAAGCTCAATAAAGGCTCCAATTTCTCGCGATCATCAACAAATTGGGATGCTGAACAATGCAGTGTGGAGTCCACACGATCTTTGGGATGGCCACTTTGATGTATGTATACCACTGAGTATGCTTTTAGGCTTTTGTGAAGACTATAAAACAATACTTGAGGGTGTAAAACAAGAACTAGTACTGATTCTTGGTAGGCATGATACAAATTCATACATACAAGCCAATTCAAATCCTCAAAAGAGTAAATTCAGCCCTAATAAAGTCGCGTGGGTGATGTTGCACGTGCAAGTAGGCGGCAGAG
>JARYHS010013290.1:0-15728 GCA_031002005.1 Vandiemenella viatica | reverse complement strand
GTTATTTTAAGGTTTCAGAAATAATTAAATAACAAACTGTTATATTCTAAACGGAAAAGTTCCTACTATAGGTGATAATACGGTAACCTCAACAGTTAAAACTATACATCTAATTCGATACCGTATATAAGAAATTAAATTTGTTAGATACATTATACGAAAATGTATAGTGTAATATTCGTAATATACTGACTACCAAGCTTTCAGCTAACTGTAAGTCAATAAAACTTGCGATAAACAAAATATCTTACAACAATTGGAATCTTATTTTAATATAAATAATTCTTCTCGCTAACAACAATCCTAACAATTTAATTCGCAATTTAAATTTTTAGAAGAAATTTAGTCTAAACATTTAGCTAGTTTGATATTAAATAGGTGTTTCCTGAGCTTCCTTCACACAAGCTACCAACTACCAAGCAGTCCCTGCCAAGTGAAATCTAATTTGCATGTAAACTTATTTAAATAAAATAATTTAGTTATTTACATTTCAATACTGTCGCTATGATTCAATAATAACAATAATTCGACTTCGTAACACCAAGTCCGGGCATCCAGATTTGGGTTTTCCATGGTTTCCCCAAATCACTCCAAGTGAATGCCGGGATGCTTCCTTCAAAAGGCCATGGCCGAATTCCTTCCCATTCCTTGCCCCCATCCTTTCCCGTCTCTAAAAGACCACGTTGTTAAAAAGGGACGTTAAACTGTTTAAAAAAAAAAAAAAAAAAACAAAAAAAAAACGTAACACCAAACATAATTTTACATCATAAAAATTGGCGAGGAGTAAAGACAAGGGACAATAGGTAGGCGGGTCAGTGTTTGTTTCTGGTTTTCATAGTTCTTCACAATAAAGGCAGACAAAGGTAAGTAGACCATACAATCTTGTCCTTTGATATAGATTAATAATTTTTACTAATGTCTATGTCTTTTTTATATCGTAAAAAAAGTGCGTAAATAGTATTTCCAAAATACAAAGATAACGAAAAAAAGTATCTAAATACAAGGTACAAAATAAAGATTAAGAAAAGTATTTCAGGTACCAGATGAAAATACGTATTTTGTATCTTGTTTCTGCATTTCAAATACTTGTATCTCAAATAAGTCACATCTCTGTCTATAAGTGATTGGAGTATATAATAAACGATTCTATTAATATTTTCGATGTTTCTATCGCGATAGGATAAAATAAAACTGTTATGGCCGAAATTTCTAGCAAGTAAGATAATAGCAAGTAGAGTTTACATTGAAACAATGGTAATAATGATGGATTGTTCAACAAGGTGCAAAACGACGAAATATCGACGCGAGTGAAATTGTAGCGAAATGCACTTCAGAAATAAAAATTTAAATCCCTACGGAGTTTAAAACGCAGCAAAATGTGATGATTATGCTGTTGCTATACCCGTCGCCGCCATTGATTTTTTGTTGTCGTTATTATTGTTGCATCTTCCCTTATCGATTTTGTTGTTTGCTTTTTGTTTCATGATTTGTTGTGTTCTGTTTGCGTTATTGTTGAGTATTTTTTTTCGTTGTTTTGAACACCTCTTATTTCTTAATTTATTACCACCGAAAAGAATATCACTACTCCAAAAGAAACACTCAATTTATTTAAACTGTAGCTGCTACCAAAATCAGCATATAAAATACTCGTTACAGCACTTAGTACATTTATTTTACAATCTCCATACAAATTGAACTCTGTCTCTCGCCCGTGCAGAGACAATATAGGTACACTCTTTGGCAAAAAAATTGACTGTCCGCGCCTGAGTCTAAGTCCCTTATTTCGCACAATATGGCATCATTGCGCGTATTCAACTCAGCGCCATCTGTTATTCATTTCCTTAAGTCAAGCCTCGAACAAAGCAGGAAGACTCCGCCCGCCCATTGACGATTCTTCTTGGTAGTCCATTTATCATTCCCCACATTTCAGTAAAAAGCTATTGACCGATCTCGAAACAGGTAACGCATTTTCCTGTCCCTGCATTGACTATAATATTAGCCAAGATATCGCCGACCATACCTCAATCGGACGAAATTCGGTTCCAGCTACACTTTTCTTAAATTCTGATCGTGAAACATATCGTTAAAGTTGTAATTAACAAGATTGCAATAAAGCGCAGTAAAAATGAGGTTCAGTTATACATTTTATTCCAAATAATTAGCGTAAAATTATAACGATATTTATTTATATATTGATGTGGCTAATTAGTTGCAATAATGCAACACATAATGGGGTGTGTGGTCCGAGAAGTGGGTGTAAATGTTCAAAGATCCAGAGTTTTAGTTCTACAAAATCTATTGAAACGATTATAAAGAGATTATTTCGGATAATTGTCTAATGCCAGTTGAATGTAACTGACTTCCGAGGCAGGGTAAGGTTGTTTACCCACTGCACGAGCCGTCTGTGAACATGAGCTCCGTTTGCTTGTGCTAACCATCTAGTCTTGTAAACGCGTGGTCCTCGGTTCGAGTCTAGTTTTTCCAATTATTTTTTTGCATTTATTTTAAACAAGTCGAACCTACAACTGCGTTATGCGTAAAATATAACATCGACTCTTACCTGCTTGCGTCAGGACATAACATACTTAAGGAAGACTCGTAACTGAGTGCTTCTTAATAAACTGCACACGTAACTATGAAAGCTTTCACAGAGGTAACACTGAAAGAAATCTTCTCGGGCTTCAACATCGTAGAAATAGTGTCGTGTGGTTACGTTAGGTGGACTATAACGAGTTCGCACCATCTTCAAGGAGACGAAAAACTAAATAATATTACTATACCAATTTCTTATTATGCGTCTGGATTTACGATTCGTCGACTTCTAAGTCATTAAAGGTGGAAAGGGAATGGAGACAAGGAATGGGAAGGAATTCGGACCATGGGTTTTGGAAGAAATAATCCCGCCATTCACACGAAGTGACTTGGAGAAACGAAGGAAAATCCAAATCTGGATAGCCGGATAGGAATTCAAACAAGCTTCCTCTCGAATGCGGAGCCATAGCGTTAACGCTCAGCCATTAGGTTCAGTTTTTCAATATCTTTCGTATTTGATCTATGATGCCGTCCATAAAATTATTTAAAAAATCTATTGAAAAGTTAAAAATCGTAAATTAAAATATATGTGCAGAAGTGAGTTCATCTGATGAGAGCGGGGATATCAAAAAAATCTCTGAAATCAGAAACGCAATTCAAATTTCATTTTCTCTCTCTCTACTCTTTTCGCCCCTCTCTCTTTTTTTTAATTTTTTTTGCTAGGGCTTTACGGCTCGGCGACAGAAAGGTCATTAGAGGCGGGATCGGATTGGGGCAAGAAACTGGCAGGAACTCGGCCATGGCCTTTTCAAGGAAGCATCCGGGCGTTCGCCTGGAGTGACTTGGGGAAACCATGGAAAACCCAGATCTGGATGCCCGGACGCGGATTCAAACCCGCGCCCTCCCGAATACGAGGCCAGAACGTTAACCGTTCACGCACCACACCCGGTACTTTTTTTTAATTTTTAGCAGCTATCAAATTCAAAGTGAATATAAGCTCCCTCTTATATGGAAGATATTGTCATATTAATCCCGTTGTTTAATGAAGTAGTATTAAACCAAAAATGACGAGCAAAATTGATCGGTTTGCTAGTAACCAAATAGATAACATTTCAGTCTTTTCGTAGAAATGTTAAAAAAAAAAAAAAAAATTCAATTCACATTCTAATTGAGCAAAGACCTCAAACCGGATGCTAAAACTACAGAAATTTGCAGTCTAAATAAAATTTGGTAAAATAAGAAATTTCAATGTAGTTATGATGTAATTCTCTATAATATTTTCTCATTTTTTTTCAAGTATGTCTTTCAGTAAAGATTAAGAGGTAGTTGGAATGAAATTATCACGCTGAGCAATAACACAGCTAATTGTTACAAAATTTTATAAATCGGCAGTACTACTCTCCGCAGCTAGAGTGTAATTCTAAAATATCATAGTAGACGGAAACGTAGTGTTTACAAAGCGTATAATACTGGTTTCCTTGTTCCTTGCCACACTGACATTCCCGCACTGAATTTCAATTTTATGCCTCAGTTTTCCTCCTACAATGTTCTGATTGAATGCCTATAAGACTTTGCAATATTTAAACTTACAAAAGAAATTGTTGCTCGTCATTCTGAGACAGACATTATAATGTAAATTATTTGGGTTGGAATAAAATATACAGTAGCTACAGTTTGAATTTTGAAAAAACCGTGCGGCAAGAGAATCAATTCTTATCACCGATCAAGAAAAACAAAGTTACTTTCATAGCGTTTGTTGATTTAGAAAAAAAAGCTGTTGGTGATGTAAGGCGGGACAAAATGTTCAAACTTTTTTAAAAAAGTCAGGTCTTACGTATCGAGATAGAAAAATATTTTATAAGTGATATAAGAAGTGGCTATAATAAAAGTAGAGAATCATGAGAGTCACCAATCAGTTGAAAAGTGTATCAGATATGGTTGCAGTTCATCCTTACTAATATTCAACTTATATGTGGAGGAAGCTACAAAAGAAGTAAAAGAGGAATTTTAATGTGGCTTCATGAAAAAGTAGTTTCAAATATTGCCCCAGGAACCAGAGAGAACTTTTTAAAACTGTATGTATGGAGCATAGCACCTTATGGTAACGAAGCATGGACTTCAGGAATACCTGAAAGAAGGAAAATTGAAGCATTCGAAATGTGGTGCTATAGGAGGATGCCGAAAATTAAGTGGACAGTTAAACCACGAAATTAATATGTTTTGTAAATGATGGCTGACGAAAGAAGTTTGTGGAAGAATCGTACACAAAGAAGAAACAGATTCGTGGGTGGTTTTTTAATACATTTGGGATTGGTTATGTATGAAGCAGATAACGGTGGACGTGTTTTAAGAGAGGTGTTTTGAGATGAAGGGGATAGTGCAAAATAAGATGGGATGGTGGTTTATATCAAACCAATCGAGAGACTGACGACAGTAAAATAAGAGATGAAATAAGACAGAAGGTGCCGGCCGATTGAGACCTACTCCCCCGAAACACATCGATGGGGCCGACAGCTTAGCGTCCAAATCCGGCGGACGAGTCACTGTCAGAAGTTCCATACGCGCTACAGAGAGGTTTGGGATTTAAACCAGGACTTTCGTGCACCATCTGATAATTAGTAATAATGCACCGCCACCGAAACATGCCCTAGTTCTAAAAAGTTCTTCAACCACCGGAGCTCAAATCAGGTGACGCCGCGCATCATCACGGAGCTATAATGACCCGAAACGAGGAAGTTGGCTATAGAAGTGTAGCATTTAAAAATCAACCTTTCACCTCCGTCACATGCTGTTTGGTGCAGACGCGTAAATTCCAATTGAGGTAGCTGACTCAATCTCATACCACTGCGGTGCAAGACAATCTTCTTATATCTATCACCTTAGTAATATATGAATTTTATGAGCGGAACCGAATATAAAGCATCCAGCATCTTTAATTCATTTAATTTATAGCTGCTGAAAATATAAAAAATGGAGAGAGGTTGAAAATGAGAGAGAGAGACAGATTTTTTTTTAATTGTGTTTCTGATTTCAGAGATTGTTTTGGAAACTCACCTCTCATCAAATTATCGCACTTCTACCGACATTTTATCATTTACGATTATTAACTTTGCTTTAAGTAGATTTTTAAATAATTTTATGGATGTAATCGTAGACCAAATACGACTAGCAATGAAAAAGTGAAGCTAATGGTGTCGCATTCGGGAGGAGACGGCTTCGAATACCTCCACCTATCGAGATTTGGGTTTTCCAAAATCACTCCAGGCAAATGGTGGTATAGTTCCTTTAAAAAGCCAAGGCCGAATTTCTTCCAGTTCCTTTTCCGCAGTCCTTCCCCGCCTATAACGACCTCGACGTTGACGAAACGTAGTGCCATAAGAAGGAAAAAAATTGAATGGGAAGGAGTCATTGTTAGTCGGGTTAATGCAAGCTGCGACCACAACAACTACTACTACTACAGCTACTGTAAAACGCTGAAAAAACTCAGAAGTTCAATTCAGAAACGACGAAGACGAAATGTAAGCAAGGAAGCAAGCATTGCTCACGACATAGCTGGTCCACACGTTGCTTATCACACCGTCGATCTTCTGCAAAACTTTGGTTGGAAAATAATCACCCACCCATCATACAGTTGCAGACTTGGCCCACAGTGACTACCACCTTTTCCTAAGCTGCGAAAATATTTTACTGACTTAGATATTAAAGATGAAGTTCAATGCTTGCTCAAAGACATGAGGCGAGCATACATTCTTTTCCCTTTTTTGCTTATGGTTTTACGCGTTGTCGACATCGAGATCATTAGAGGCGTGAAAGGAGTTGTAGCAAGGATTTCTCCAATGGCCTTTTAAAGGAACCTTTCCAGTATTCACATAGAGTGATTTGGGGAAATCAGTGAAACCCAAATCTGGATGGCCGGACGAGGATTCGAACCCGCAACCTCCCGAATGAGAGGCCAGCGCGTCAGCGCTTATTCCACCACGCTCCATTATTTTTATAAACTGTCACTGCATCTACAATAATGCGTGTGCCGAATTGTGAAGATGGAGAAAAAATAAATGATTGCTCAATCTTTCCAAAAGAGTCGATCGTGATAAATTATTACGTGTTATTTAGTGTTATAAAGGTATTCTTCTTGGCCGAAGGAAATAGGAAGTTGGCACTTACTTCCTCTTAGACGTTGCCACATCTCCTTATTCCAGTGTTGCCACGATTTCTGACTTCTGGCAGTGCTGTGGTAATTTCCTATTCAAGGAAACGTATCTTATAGCTAGGCGGTATCAAGAGAACAGACACATTGCCTAAATAGAAATTTACTTTCCTTCCCCGTCTATCTATCATATTTTTATTTGACTGATTATTTCTGTTATAACAGTTTGATTCTTTATATAGATCATCATTAACTATTCAACTGGAAATGTTGTATCTTTATATATGTATATGTTTACTTTTATTGTATAATGGACGAGGTAGGTTTACCCGTAATGCAAAATGGTTGAACGGTTAAGCATTGGCCTGCGGAGGTGAGGGTACTGGGTTCGATCCCACCTCAAGTCGAGCATTTTTACATTGACTATCCCCTTCTCACTTGTTGTAAAATACATATCATATATGTAAAAGTAAACATTATTATATTTTACATCAAATTGTTTAAAAACAAACTCCGATGAAAACATTTTTTTGATTAGTTCATAGGCCTCATTGGCGGTTAAAGGTGTGTTTGTGGAATGTAAAATATTGCTTATCCAATATAATGAGTTTAGTTGACTTTAGTTTACATATATGATATGTATTTTACAACAAGTGAGAAGGGGATAGTCAATGTAAAAATGCTCGACTTGAGGTGGGATCGAACCCAGTACCCTCACCTCCGCAGGCCAATGCTTAACCGTTCAACCATTTTGCATTACGGGTAAACCTACCTCGTCCATTATACAATAAAAGTAAACATATACATATATAAAGATACAACATTTCCAGTTGAATAGTTAATGATGATCTATATAAAGAATCAAACTGTTATAACAGAAATAATCAGTCAAATAAAAATATGATAGATAGACGGGGAAGGAAAGTAAATTTCTATTTAGGCAATGTGTCTGTTCTCTTGATACCGCCTAGCTGTAAGATACGTTTCCTTGAATAGGAAATTACCACAGCACTGCCAGAAGTCAGAAATCGTGGCAACACTGGAATAAGGAGATGTGGCAACGTCTAAGAGGAAGTAAGTGCCAACTTCCTATTTCCTTCGGCCAAGAAGAATACCTTTATAACACTAAATAACACGTAATAATTTATCACGATCGACTCTTTTGGAAAGATTGAGCAATCATTTATTTTTTCTCCATCTTCACAATTCGGCACACGCATTATTGTAGATGCAGTGACAGTTTATAAAAATAATGGAGCGTGGTGGAATAAGCGCTGACGCGCTGGCCTCTCATTCGGGAGGTTGCGGGTTCGAATCCTCGTCCGGCCATCCAGATTTGGGTTTCACTGATTTCCCCAAATCACTCTATGTGAATACTGGAAAGGTTCCTTTAAAAGGCCATTGGAGAAATCCTTGCTACAACTCCTTTCACGCCTCTAATGATCTCGATGTCGACAACGCGTAAAACCATAAGCAAAAAAGGGAAAAGAATGTATGCTCGCCTCATGTCTTTGAGCAAGCATTGAACTTCATCTTTAATATCTAAGTCAGTCAAATATTTTCGCAGCTTAGGAAAAGGTGGTAGTCACTGTGGGCCAAGTCTGCAACTGTATGATGGGTGGGTGATTATTTTCCAACCAAAGTTTTGCAGAAGATCGACGGTGTGATAAGCAACGTGTGGACCAGCTATGTCGTGAGCAATGCTTGCTTCCTTGCTTACATTTCGTCTTCGTCGTTTCTGAATTGAACTTCTGAGTTTTTTCAGCGTTTTACAGTAGCTGTAGTAGTAGTAGTTGTTGTGGTCGCAGCTTGCATTAACCCGACTAACAATGACTCCTTCCCATTCAATTTTTTTCCTTCTTATGGCACTACGTTTCGTCAACGTCGAGGTCGTTATAGGCGGGGAAGGACTGCGGAAAAGGAACTGGAAGAAATTCGGCCTTGGCTTTTTAAAGGAACTATACCACCATTTGCCTGGAGTGATTTTGGAAAACCCAAATCTCGATAGGTGGAGGTATTCGAAGCCGTCTCCTCCCGAATGCGACACCATTAGCTTCACTTTTTCATTACTAGTCGTATTTGGTCTACGATTACATCCATAAAATTATTTAAAAATCTACTTAAAGCAAAGTTAATAATCGTAAATGATAAAATGTCGGTAGAAGTGCGATAATTTGATGAGAGGGTGAGTTTCCAAAACAATCTCTGAAATCAGAAACACAATTAAAAAAAAAAAAAATCTGTCTCTCTCTCTCATTTTCAACCTCTCTCCATTTTTTTATATTTTCAGCAGCTATAAATTAAATGAATTAAAGATGCTGGATGCTTTATATTCGGTTCCGCTCATAAAATTCATATATTACTAAGGTGATAGATATAAGAAGATTGTCTTGCACCGCAGTGGTATGAGATTGAGTCAGCTACCTCAATTGGAATTTACGCGTCTGCACCAAACAGCATGTGACGGAGGTGAAAGGTTGATTTTTAAATGCTACACTTCTATAGCCAACTTCCTCGTTTCGGGTCATTATAGCTCCGTGATGATGCGCGGCGTCACCTGATTTGAGCTCCGGTGGTTGAAGAACTTTTTAGAACTAGGGCATGTTTCGGTGGCGGTGCATTATTACTAATTATCAGATGGTGCACGAAAGTCCTGGTTTAAATCCCAAACCTCTCTGTAGCGCGTATGGAACTTCTGACAGTGACTCGTCCGCCGGATTTGGACGCTAAGCTGTCGGCCCCATCGATGTGTTTCGGGGGAGTAGGTCTCAATCGGCCGGCACCTTCTGTCTTATTTCATCTCTTATTTTACTGTCGTCAGTCTCTCGATTGGTTTGATATAAACCACCATCCCATCTTATTTTGCACTATCCCCTTCATCTCAAAACACCTCTCTTAAAACACGTCCACCGTTATCTGCTTCATACATAACCAATCCCAAATGTATTAAAAAACCACCCACGAATCTGTTTCTTCTTTGTGTACGATTCTTCCACAAACTTCTTTCGTCAGCCATCATTTACAAAACATATTAATTTCGTGGTTTAACTGTCCACTTAATTTTCGGCATCCTCCTATAGCACCACATTTCGAATGCTTCAATTTTCCTTCTTTCAGGTATTCCTGAAGTCCATGCTTCGTTACCATAAGGTGCTATGCTCCATACATACAGTTTTAAAAAGTTCTCTCTGGTTCCTGGGGCAATATTTGAAACTACTTTTTCATGAAGCCACATTAAAATTCCTCTTTTACTTCTTTTGTAGCTTCCTCCACATATAAGTTGAATATTAGTAAGGATGAACTGCAACCATATCTGATACACATTTCAACTGATTGGTGACTCTCATGATTCTCTACTTTTATTATAGCCACTTCTTATATCACTTATAAAATATTTTTCTATCTCGATACGTAAGACCTGACTTTTTTTAAAAAGTTTGAACATTTTGTCCCGCCTTACATCACCAACAGCTTTTTTTTCTAAATCAACAAACGCTATGAAAGTAACTTTGTTTTTCTTGATCGGTGATAAGAATTGATTCTCTTGCCGCACGGTTTTTTCAAAATTCAAACTGTAGCTACTGTATATTTTATTCCAACCCAAATAATTTACATTATAATGTCTGTCTCAGAATGACGAGCAACAATTTCTTTTGTAAGTTTAAATATTGCAAAGTCTTATAGGCATTCAATCAGAACATTGTAGGAGGAAAACTGAGGCATAAAATTGAAATTCAGTGCGGGAATGTCAGTGTGGCAAGGAACAAGGAAACCAGTATTATACGCTTTGTAAACACTACGTTTCCGTCTACTATGATATTTTAGAATTACACTCTAGCTGCGGAGAGTAGTACTGCCGATTTATAAAATTTTGTAACAATTAGCTGTGTTATTGCTCAGCGTGATAATTTCATTCCAACTACCTCTTAATCTTTACTGAAAGACATACTTGAAAAAAATGAGAAAATATTATAGAGAATTACATCATAACTACATTGAAATTTCTTATTTTACCAAATTTTATTTAGACTGCAAATTTCTGTAGTTTTAGCATCCGGTTTGAGGTCTTTGCTCAATTAGAATGTGAATTGAATTATTTTTTTTTTTTAACATTTCTACGAAAAGACTGAAATGTTATCTATTCGGTTACTAGCAAACCGATCAATTTTGCTCGTCATTTTTGGTTTAATACTACTTCATTAAACAACGGGATTAATATGACAATATCTTCCATATAAGAGGGAGCTTATATTCACTTTGAATTTGATAGCTGCTAAAAATTAAAAAAAAGTACCGGGTGTGGTGCGTGAACGGTTAACGTTCTGGCCTCGTATTCGGGAGGGCGCGGGTTTGAATCCGCGTCCGGGCATCCAGATCTGGGTTTTCCATGGTTTCCCCAAGTCACTCCAGGCGAACGCCCGGATGCTTCCTTGAAAAGGCCATGGCCGAGTTCCTGCCAGTTTCTTGCCCCAATCCGATCCCGCCTCTAATTACCTTTCTGTCGCCGAGCCGTAAAGCCCTAGCAAAAAAAATTAAAAAAAGAGAGAGGGGCGAAAAGAGTAGAGAGAGAGAAAATGAAATTTGAATTGCGTTTCTGATTTCAGAGATTTTTTTGATATCCCCGCTCTCATCAGATGAACTCACTTCTGCACATATATTTTAATTTACGATTTTTAACTTTTCAATAGATTTTTTAAATAATTTTATGGACGGCATCATAGATCAAATACGAAAGATATTGAAAAACTGAACCTAATGGCTGAGCGTTAACGCTATGGCTCCGCATTCGAGAGGAAGCTTGTTTGAATTCCTATCCGGCTATCCAGATTTTGATTTTCCTTCGTTTCTCCAAGTCACTTCGTGTGAATGGCGGGATTATTTCTTCCAAAACCCATGGTCCGAATTCCTTCCCATTCCTTGTCTCCATTCCCTTTCCACCTTTAATGACTTAGAAGTCGACGAATCGTAAATCCAGACGCATAATAAGAAATTGGTATAGTAATATTATTTAGTTTTTCGTCTCCTTGAAGATGGTGCGAACTCGTTATAGTCCACCTAACGTAACCACACGACACTATTTCTACGATGTTGAAGCCCGAGAAGATTTCTTTCAGTGTTACCTCTGTGAAAGCTTTCATAGTTACGTGTGCAGTTTATTAAGAAGCACTCAGTTACGAGTCTTTCCTTAAGTATGTTATGTCCTGACGCAAGCAGGTAAGAGTCGATGTTATATTTTACGCATAACGCAGTTGTAGGTTCGACTTGTTTAAAATAAATGCAAAAAAATAATTGGAAAAACTAGACTCGAACCGAGGACCACGCGTTTACAAGACTAGATGGTTAGTCACAAGCAAACGGAGCTCATGTTCACAGACGGCTCGTGCAGAGGGTAAACAACCTTACCCTGCCTCGGAAGTCAGTTACATTCAACTGGCATTAGACAATTATCCGAAATAATCTCTTTATAATCGTTTCAATAGATTTGTAGAACTAAAAACTCTGGATCTTTGAACATTTACACCCACTTCTCGGACCACACACCCCATTATGTGTTGCATTATTGCAACTAATTAGCCACATCAATATATAAATAAATATCGTTATAATTTTACGCTAATTATTTGGAATAAAATGTATAACTGAACCTCATTTTTACTGCGCTTTATTGCAATCTTGTTAATTACAACTTTAACGATATGTTTCACGATCAGAATTTAAGAAAAGTGTAGCTGGAACCGAATTTCGTCCGATTGAGGTATGGTCGGCGATATCTTGGCTAATATTATAGTCAATGCAGGGACAGGAAAATGCGTTACCTGTTTCGAGATCGGTCAATAGCTTTTTACTGAAATGTGGGGAATGATAAAAGGACTACCAAGAAGAATCGTCAATGGGCGGGCGGAGTCTTCCTGCTTTGTTCGAGGCTTGACTTAAGGAAATGAATAACAGATGGCGCTGAGTTGAATACGCGCAATGATGCCACATTGTGCGAAATAAGGGACTTAGACTCAGGCGCGGACAGTCAATTTTTTTGCCAAAGAGTGTACATACTCTCATGGAGCACCTACACGGGCATGTGCATCATTTGAAATACAAGTATTTCAAATACAAATACAAAATACCTATTTTCATTATGTATTTTAAATACCCCGACATAAAAAGCGTTTTGTATTTTATTTGAAATACTTTTTGAATCATATTTTGTATTTGAAAAATGCAAAATACTTTTCTTAGTTTTTTATAAGTTTTTATTTCATATTGATCTTCATAAATGCTGATCTATCAGTAAATTCAAAATAGTGACAACAATGCTAGAAAATTCAAACGTTTACAGCCTGTCCCCCACTACCGGATTAACCACGCAGCAGGAGGTAGCAAATGCTACGGGCCTCGCGCCTTCTGGGGGGCCTCGCGTCTCCTAGGGGGCCCCGTATCTAGGCCAGATGGGCGACCTTTTTTTTTTACCCCGGACGGAAAAATATCAAGGGCCTCGGGCCTCTTTTATTTGCTAAGGGCCCCGCGCTGTCTTAATCCGATCCTGCTGTCCCCTCAGACTTGCCTGGTGTGATGTTTGGTTTGTCGTTTAGTATGCCAGTTTTGTTCACTTGCTGTTTGAAAGTTATCAAAATGTAAGTAAAACATAAAAAATAATTTTTTATTTACTACTGCTCACCACACAAAACACATCGCACAATATACTAAATTAATTAATAATAATATTTTATAAATTTCACAAATAAGCAAGAATTTTCCTAACACAATCATTAATTTCGTACCGATTTAATTTTAATTTAGGAACAAGTGTTATATGTGGTGTAAACTAACGTAGTCCGTAACCATAAGTTGGTTGGATCCTCCCGTAGGAGGAATAATAAGCAATTGTGTCAGAAGTGTTGCCAGGTCCAGTTTGTTAAAAATCCGAAGGGAAGGGAAAAAAAATCGTGAATGATAATTACAAATCGGGACAGAAAAAAAGGGGGGTTCTATATACCTCACGTTTATTTTTATAATTTTGGCAGGACAGAGGTAATTTCTATAGGTATCTTTCTGTCATATTATAAGAACTTATCAGTCTTATTACTCGACATTATAATAAGTCCGGCTTGTTGAGTAGGATAAGTAACAAAATGTTATGGAGAAAGTTGTACTTTGTAGTTGAATTATAAGTAATTTTATGCTATTAATAAGTATATAGTATTTATTTTTATTAAACTGTTTTGTATTTGATTATACTGCTTTTTTATAGCTTTGTTTTTTATAAAGAAGTTATAAGATTCGCCACAGGACAAACTGAAGATGGTTTTAATTTGTAACTCTGCTTTAATATGGTCGAGTGAAAATCGCTTCCAAACCAAATTATAATAGTCTTGGAAATTTTACTTTCAGCTTCCGGGTATAAAATTGGTATTGATGCCAAAAACAGCATTTTTTTTCCAGATTGATTTTGAAATATATTGTGCCATTTCTATAACGGCGTTGTCTTTTTGTGCACTGTTTCCTTCACTACGTTTTTAATGTTACAAACATCCTCGCAAAGTTCATCCACTTCTCAAAACGGGTTAATTTTTAGTTTTTCTCTAATATCAACGATTGACCCATAAGTAAGAGTCATCTTGCTAACAAAATGGCTTGAATAAGTCGAATTTGCTTTCTTTTCCTTTTTGGCTTTACGCATCGACGACGTCGAGTTTGTAAGAGGCAGGGAAGCACTGAGGGCAAGGAATGGGAAGGAATTTTGCCGTGGCCTTTGGAACGGACCTTCCCGGCATCGGCTTGTAGTGATTTGGGGAAACAATATTGCTTTAACTGAATTACTGCTTGGTTTCTACATCTCATAATTCAAAGCTTCTCCGCGACACGCACAACAATCTTTTTTATTTTTGAAACTGTTTCATCCCAATTTTTAAAATAAATCTTATATCTTTAAACGAGCAATTCTTGTATATATATATTAGGGAGTTTTTTGAACAAATAGTTGTATTAAAATCCATGAAATAAGTAACATACAGAATAAATGAACAGTAAAGGTATTTTGAAAATACCTATTTTGCATTTTGTATTTCATCTTAAACTATTTTTCATTTTGTATTTGAAATACAAAAAACAAGAAGGTATTTGTATTTTGTAATTAAATGCTTTTTAAAAACTATTTTGTACATTTCTGTCCACGGGTACCTCCATGGGTACACTCAGCTGTTAGCAGCCAAAGATTCTTACACCACTTATCGCTACCCAAATACTATGAATACTACGGCTTGTAAAAATCCTACGATATACAGATTAATTTACTGACGTTAGTACAATTATTTGGAAACACATCTACTTGATTAAATAAAACAATAATTAAATGAAAATAATAATATAAATATGTTTGGTGGGTTGTGATATTGCCATAGGTTCTGGAGACAATCTCGTAGCAAGTGCCTAACATATCGCCACATTCATTTGATGAAGCTCTTCTTTTCTTTCTCAGATTAAAATCCACTTTTAAAGACCGTCGATGGACAGACGCCATTAAGAAAAAGCGTTTGGGTTATTGAATAACATTCTACAAGCTACGAAACTTCAGAAATATTCTTTTTGCAGTCGGTTATTTATTTATCATCAGGATGAATGAACGGGAGGTGAAAGTGTCCATTGCACATAACAAAGATATTACATTTCTAGCACATGAGGTTGTTAAATCGGCTCAGACTGCAAACATATTCCAATACAGTTTCAAATGTTCAAGGCATATCCGTCGAGAATACACAAGATTACGATCCACACTGCCCTAACTGGGTGCCCTACCTACATTCTCAGAACTACACTGGACATATGTCGATCATCCCCCCTACAGCCTAGATTTATTTGGACCCCTGAAAAAAGATTCCGGTAGAAAGAAATTTTTCAACGCGAAAGAGTTACAAGGCTTCGCTCGTTTGTCGGAGAAGTTCACCTCCAGAAATTTTTGTGAAATAATTAAAAAACTGCCTAAGCAATAGAGAAAAATGTGTAAACAACCGTGATGACTAGAGACCGCATTATATGCTACACAAAAAGCTAGAAA
>JARYHS010013289.1:0-57089 GCA_031002005.1 Vandiemenella viatica | reverse complement strand
ACTTTTTTTTAATTTATTTATTTAAATGGCTTTCGGCCTTATCAGCCACACAGCCAAGTTCTTTGCGTTTTATGAAAATTCACATTTCGTTACTTTACAGTTCTATTTACATAGTTTAACAATTTACATTTCATTTCCTTTGCAGTTTTAAATATATATAATTTATATTACAGTTCTGTACATAACAGTTACGGTTACAAAAACTGATTACCAACGACGGACGATACCATCAACGAACACTTGGACCCGTTCAGATTGATTTGAAACCTGACAGTATTGCTAGTTTAATGCACAGTTTTTTATTAGCATAAATTCGAACATGATACGATTTCATGCACTGTAGATAATTGGCAGGTACCCAGAGTGTAAATCGGATAACGCGAAATGTACTGAGTTTTTACATCACGAATCTGTCAGATAATAAATTCAAAAATTACTAGAAAAACTTCAAAGCACTTGTAAATCTTAGCTTGAAAGCTAATGGAATTCTAAATAAGCAAAACAATTTTAAAACCTAGACTACGCGTATTCCGACATACGCATGGTTTTCATTTCCAAATTTTCTCTAAATATTTTCGAGGATTTACAATTAACTGTGTAATTACTATGTTTTTAGCAATTCCTCTTTTGATACAAGAAAACTTACATTATATCCACCGCCGCTTCTAACAAACCAAACAACAGTGACGGACGCCAAGCACAACAATGAACGACTTCTTGTGATTGTTGGAGCTACAGAACGATGCTCTCTTTGTTTAAACGCACGGTATTGCCAACAATTATATTCTACTATAACGAATGAGCACAGCCCCATGGATCGCATTTGAAAAAGCGCTAGATCAACCTAAAAACAAATATTCATAACAATAAAAGTAGACGTGTTTCGACACCAAAGGATAAAAGAAGTTTATTATTTTTTTTTTTTTTTTGTGTGTCACAATAATTTCGATTACTATTTTCGAACTGTGGGTGTCACCCCCAAACGGGTATCACCCTGGGCGGACCGCCCCCACCGCCCCCCCGCCCCCACCGCCCCAACCGCCCACACCGCCCCCACCGCCCCCACCGCACCCCCCCTAGCTACGCCACTGCTTTGGAGCACACTGAAGTTCCTCCGACGATTGATGTTGCTCATTGTCGTAGGATATCTTCCGTCAATCCGGTGTTGTGAAAGCCAAACTTCCAGCATCATTTTTCCCTCTGCAGTTGTTTCTGGAATTAGCTTCCTCTATTCCACGAGTTGTAATTGTGTTCTCTTCTTCTGCTATCTGTGGCCTTTGATTTCGCTCGGCGTTTTTCCTTTTTAAAATTTCTCCTTCAAAATTTTGAGGCTAGATCAGCTGCCTCGTCCAGCAAATGCCACAAACTTTAGTCGCGCAGTGTCAAATATTCTCCTACCTTGCAGCCGAGCTTGTTGGTGTTCTCTCAAACTGGCTGTTATTTCACACTCCCATACCACGTGCTCCGGCGTACTCTCTTGACCACATTCGCACCTGTCTGAGTCCACAATATTTCGACTTCGGAGCCAGCTATCGGCCCGTGACCTATAATGTAGTGTACCAATCCGGGAGTAGGTTGAAGGTACTTCAACTTTAACCTCTCCTCTACGGATGGGAACATATCATATGCTCTTCGACCTGCTTCACTTTTGTTCCATTCTTGTTGCCATTCCGCCAATAGAAGCTTCCGAATGCATCTCCGATGTTGCTTCGCTGCCTACAATTTCTGCTACCATATCTTGTTTCCCTTTTCTGAGCCAGTAAATGGCACCCTTTCGTTACTTCAAGGTCCAGTGGCCATACACCAATGGCAACGGTTAATGAATTTGTTGCCACGGTTCTGTATGCTCCTGTCAATCTTAAAAGTATTCCTCGTTGGTCACGTCTGACTCACTGTTTTAGTTTTATTTTTCTTGCTTTGCCCACACACTTGCTGAGTGCCCACTAAAGAGGATAAAATTGCGTCATGGTATAGTCTTATTGTTTGGACTGGAACAGTAAATTTTCGTTGGCCAATATTAATTATTTTATTCATGACCGCCACTGCTCTTGCTATTGTCTCTCTAAGTGGGCTTCGAAGTTTAAACGTTCATCCAATAGAATGCCCAAGTTCCTGCACACTGAGTTTTCTGCGAATTGATTTACTGTCGATTCTTATAGTAGGTTTTCGAGTCAGCTTGCCGTGAGCAACATAAATGTTGTTTCATGTGGTGCTAACTCAGCTTGACTTTACTGCACCATTGGCTAAGGCAGTTAAGTACTGGATTACTATTGCACTCAATTTCTGCTCTTGTAGGACCTTCCACGAGTAGTAAAAGGTCATCAGCAAAAGCTATTAGACCTAGAAGTTCAGGTAATCTTTGTAATAGTTCAATGACTGGTTCCATCCCTATATCCCAGAATATGGGACCGCAAACTGAACCTTGCGGGCATCCATTAGTAAGAGTCTACGTGATGAACGAGTTCTGGCATCTCAAGGAAGCAGTTCTAAATCTGCAATAGTCCCTGAAGGTGTAGGAATAATCTTCTTGGACAACCAATCTCCCTCAGCCGTTCAAATAGGGCGGGCCACCATAAATAATTGTCGAAAGCTCCCGAGATTTCAATAAATATTCCCACTACGTTTTTTTTTTGTACTTCTACAAATTATTTCCATCGACCGATATATGGCATCTCTGTCGTCTTCCCGGTTCCAAATCCATATTGAATAGGATTCATTCCTTGAACCTCCCGGTGGTTTTGTAATTTTTTGTATAGAATCTTCTCTTGAACTTTGCCAAGCACATTCAATAAAGAAATCGGCCGGTAAGATTTTGGTTAGAATTACCAACTCGCTTTTCTTCCATATTCGCGGAAACTCTACCCTGATGTAGGCATTCGTTTAGGAGCCTGTAGAGGACGGGGGTTAATTTTATGATTAACTCCTGCAGGACCTTGGCTGGAATTCCATCCGGACCGGGAGCCTTTCCTTTTTCATTTTGTTTATCGCGGTTATTACTTCTTCGGGTGTAATATTATTTCCTTCCTCTTGACTCCAGCATGGCTGCCACCATGTTCCTTCGTAGGGTAGCTTGTTCTACTGTTTCTTCTTCCGGGTTGTCATCAGGAAGCAAAACTTTTAATAGCTCCTCCGCTGAGTCTCTCCAATTCGTGGTAATCGTCCATCTGTTCTTTTTACTGTGGATAGTATTGTGGGAGGCCTGATTTTACCTGCAGCTATTTTGTAAGGAATAACCCATGGTTTGTCATGAGGTTTTCCCCCACGAAGACTTCCCAGCATTTTTATTTTGTCTCTCTCATCGTGTCTTTGAAAATCTGCCTCTTCTGCCTGTATTGTTCAAGGAGGAAACTTCTCTCTGCTCCCACCATGCTTCGTTGATACGTTCTCCTCGCTCTTCTCATGTTTAGTCGTAGTTTCTGAAGTTTTTCTGTCCATATTTTGTCAGTGGAATCTACCATATTTTTTAGTGGCACCGCCCGGTTCATGGCACTTTGTATTGCAGATGTAAGCTCCCTTGCGTCTTTGGCAAATCCGGTGGAGTGAACACATTCCTTAATTTTCCCCATGCAGCTTTCTTGATGTTATATGCTCTTTTAATGTTTTTGTTGTCACTGCTTTCTTCTGTCTGCGTCCTGCCCAGTTCATAGACAATCAAATTGTTGATCACTTGTTGTCATGTTGTCAAGCACTCTCCAACCCCAAAGCAAAATTCCTGCATGAATGTTTGTAATTGTTACGTCAATATGTGTACTTGTGCCAACAGTGTTGCAGAAAGTAGGAAGATTATGTGGTTGGTTTCTAACCTCTAGACCCAATTCGCTTAACAGTTCTTCTAGGAGTTGCCCTCTCCTGTCAGTCTTCTTGCTGTGCCAAAGAGCAGACTTTGCATTGACGTCCACTACAATAACTAGTGGATAATTTCCCAGAGCAGCATCTATCTGCCGTTTCTATCTAGGTTGGGAAGATATCGTCACTGTACTGGAAATACATGCTTACGATTATGAAGCTTCCCCTTGCTGCTCTTATCTCAGCACATACGGTGTGTTCATCGCATAACTGCGTAATTTTTGTAATTTGTTATTTGTTTATTTAAAACGATTATTGCTGCCATTGGGTTATTTACCTCTGTGATTATTCGTGATGTTACAGGCATGTGCGGGATTTTGCCTTGCCAGGAGTACGGTTCTTGTAGACAAATAATATCTGATCTCAATTCCTGAGCCACCTTTCTGATTTCATGTAGAACCATGGCGTTTCCTTTAGTATTCAAGTGAGTAACTTTTAACATGGAATTTACGGGTGTCTTGTATGCACATTGCACTGGGGCCAAGGTAGTCTTGTATCTAACACAGGGGTCCCAAAGTGGTCGGTATCGACCCCTGGGGGTCGATAAGAGTTCTCCGGGGGTCGATTAATACCCGGGGGTCGAAAGGGGGTCGATTGATAATAAAGAGGATCAATTAAATAGTCTAGGGAAAAAATGGGAATATTCCAACAAAAATCCAAAATAACTGACTACCCCCCTTATAATTTGAGTTTTACCGATGCCTGCGTCGCTTTAGATATGTGTTAAGGAGAAAACATACTGGAGCGGAGAGCATAGCAACGACAAGAGCGAAGAACAAAGCAGCGAAAAGAAATAAACCAATTGGATTGTTGCGGTGACTCATATTGGGGCACAAAGTGTTGAGGTAATAATGGAGCAAAGCTTAGCTTTCAAACTGTTTGATTTTGCCACTTTATTCTTCACTCGCATTGCTGGTTTGCTAGTGGTTATTCCTGTGAGAAACGAATGTAGACCAATTTACGAATTGTGTCTCTTCTAAGTTCCGTCTTTGGGATAAGAAAGAAGTTCAACATCACAATTATTTTATTTTAGCTAAGCTACGTGATGAACTCAACAAGTATTAAAACTTTATTTTTTATTTACTTCGGGTATTTAAGCATTTTATATTCGGGAGGACGCAGGTTCGAATCCCAGTCCAGGCATCCGGATTTAGGTTTTTCCATGGTTTCCCCAAATCACTCAAGGCTAATGCCGGGATGCTTCTTCCAAAAAGCCATGGCCGAATTCCTTCCAGTTCCTTGTCAGTAGTTCCACCCCGCCTCTAATGACCATGCTGTCGACGAGACGTAAAGCCACAGAGCGGGGGGGGGGGGGGAGAGGAGTGAATGTTGCTGGTTCATTAAACACAAATTGCACTGTTAAACTCTAGTATGGTTTAAGAACGAAGACTTTCCCGGCATATGACTGCAATGTAGTCTTCACGGGTGTACCGCCGGATAGTGTTGTGGAAACACAATATTTCGACGGCTGGCTCTGCCGTCTTCTTCAGGTGATGAGACATGTGTAATGGTCGGTTGACCCACAGATACTGATCTGTGGGTCAACCGACCATTACACATGTCTCATCACCTGAAGAAGACGGCAGAGCCAGCCGTCGAAATATTGTGTTTCCACAACACTATCCGGCGGTACACCCGTGAAGACTACATTCTAGTATGGTTTCCACTCTATGTATTGTATATCTAAATGTAGATTTTGTCCTTTACATAGAAAATATCGTAATATACCGAAAACCATTAAATTTAGAAACTTCTTTTTTATCTTTTTCCTATCTAATTCTATTGAATAGGTTACTTTTAGATGTAATTATTATTCCTTCCAAGTCTAGATATCTATTGTTAGCAAAAAGTAGCAACAATGCACTTTGAGAAAGAACAGGCAGTTCTTTATAGCTCGTGCGGTAATAAGTTGCGTCTCTTACTGCTGCTGTTTTGTTGTACTGCTATCGTATCGTGTTGTTCATATTATAAATCTGAGTTTAATACCTACAATGCCGTCTACCAGTGCAAAAAAGAAATGCAGACAATATTCACATGAGTATTTGAAATATGGTTTTGTGCCATATTCTGCTAATGAAACTATCCCTATATGCTTGTTATGTGAAAAAACTTTCAGCAATGATGCTATGAAGCCGGCGAAAATGAAAGACCATCCATTCTGATAAGAAAAACAAAGATATTGAGTATTTCAAAATTCTAAAAGAGAAATCGGCCAAATTTAAGTACATATTTGAAGTCATCTGCTAGCTCAGACAGTAAAGGAGGACTGAGGACATCCTACAGCATCTCTCTTAACATAGCACAGAAAGGCAAACCGTACAGTATTGGTGAAGAGATTATAGTACCAGCTATAAAAGATGTAATTGAAAATGTTATGAAGAAAGACTCACAACTATTTTTAAAGTGCATACCATTGAGTTCAAATACTGTGCAACGACGTATAGAGGAAATGGCCGATGATGTGGAAAGATCTTTGACCTCTGAGCTCAAGCATTGTAAGTTTGCTATTCAACTTGACGAATCAACTTTCGGAAGTTCAAATCTTCTCATGTTAGGTTCCATAGTACATCCCTAAATGACACTGATGATGAATTTCTGTTTGCTAAACATCTTCAAACTGATTCAAAAGGTGAGATAATTTTTATATTTTTGCAAGATTATTTGAACAAGCACAACATTCCTTTCGAGAGTATTACTGCAAAAGCTACTGATGGTGCACCTGCTATGGTAGGCCGTTATAGAAGATTTTTCGTCTTTCTGAATGAAAAGGTTCCTAAAGTATGTACCGTTCACTGTGTCCTACACAAGCAGCATCTTGTAGCCAAAAACTTGAGTGGTGAGCTGCATGATACTCTAAAAGTGTGCATTAAGTCAATTAATAAAATTAAAGCTCATCCTCTCAATTCCTGACTATTTGCGAAGTTATGTGAAGAAAATGATGAACCTTTCAATCAATTACTTTTGCACACTGAGGTAAGGTGGTTGTCAAGAGGTGATAGTTTGCAGAGGCTTGTTGACTTGTACGACTCGTCTGCAGAGTTTCGTAAGAATGTGGATCCATTACTATGTGATGAGTTAAAACAGTGCAAGAACCATCTGTTCTATTTGGCAGATCTTTATTCGAAATTTAAGGAAGTACAGAAGTGTTTGCAAGGAAAAAATGTTACAATTGTTCAAGCTCTAACAATTATAATGGACTTTCAACTAAAAATGGACGTGTTAAAATCTTCACTGGCACGTAAAGATTTTACATATTTTTCAAACTTTCGACTACTAAAAGAAAATGAAGAGATACCCGACCGTGATTTGGAGATATATATTAAACATCTCGATAAATTAAGAGAAGACTTCAAAGCACATTTCGAAGACTTGGAGAACATGCATGTTCCTGAATGGTTTGCTTCTCCATTTGATGTTAAAATTGATAATGAAGGTAATGAACCTGGCTTAGAAGATGAACTGATTGAAATATGCTTAGATCTGGAAGCCAAAGTGTTGTTTAAAAATAAAAACCTCAGCGAATTTTGGAGCAATAACAATATTGCTACAAAATACCCCAAACTCAGAGCAAAAGCCGAACCTTTCTTACTTGCATTGCCAACTTCATACATGGTTGAAGCTGGCTTTAGCCACGCGAATGCTATTTTGACAAAACAGAGAAACAGACTGAACTTGGAAAACCGACTAAAAATTACTATTTTTCAACTGAACATCAGTAATCTTGCTGCTGCCCTTAGGACCCATCCATCTCACTAATATCAACTACTTTAATAAAAAGGTATGTTTACATATTTTTAATGCATTCAAGAGTAGTTGTAAAATGGCAGATGTTTTTTCATCGAATGTAATTTATTTAAATTTTCAATGATTATTTTGTTTTTTTTTATATATTTTATGACACTTACGGCTATGGTATTGGCTAGTTTCCATCTATCTATAATTTTGTTATTATTTTTACGATTATAATAACAGTGTAAAATATCCCCTGTTTCTGTTAGTGTTGTTGGGTGGATTTTTAAGGTGTGGGAACTATAAATACTTTTTTTGGGTTGTTATGCAAGTCTCCTTATTGCATAGCATCAGAAATGCTAAAAATGATTTAAAATTTTCATCAGTGGCGGATCCAGGAATTTTTCGAGCCGGGGCAAAAACTGTAGGAATGCCGCCCCTTGCAACATTATTTGCAGCTCCCATTTTTGCCTTCTGACCCCAAGTGTCGCAGCCTCGATTGTCGGCCAAACACATTGTTTTCGCCGCCCCGATTGATGGTCAAACTCATTGTTGTCACCGCCCGGTGCCCAGTGTACTAGTAGAGCTAAAAAAAGGTTACCGCGACTTCAATCGCCCCCCCTTCAAGTTGGCACCCAGGTGTACACCCCCCCCCCCTAGATCCGGCACTGGTTTTTATTAAACTTGTAATCTGGGGGTCGATGAGAAGGCAAATGTTCTATGAGGGGGTCAATGTGATAAAAAGTTTGGGGACCCCTGATCTAACAGAATGCCTCCATGAGTCATGACAAACTGCTTGTATGTTCCTCAGGATCAAATATTTCTCCTCATCTTGTGAACTAGTGTCAGGAGCTGAGATGGATCTATTGGAAGATTTAGTGATCGCAGTTGAATTCTGTCCATTGCCGAAGGTTGTGGGAACGTTAGGTTTTTACTACCAGGATGGAGGATCCCTGTCAAATGTTGGAGGGAAAGTGTAAGTGTATGCACTTCTTCAAGTCTAGTTAGCCGAAGTGTATCTTCAAAATCGGCGTACAATACCGCTGGATCTGCAGTAATGGCATTCGGTTGACTTTTCACAAAGTTGGGGTGTTTTATTTGGCTGGTACGCATACTAGGTTTGCGAAGATAATATTTATTTTCTTTGGAATATCCGAGCCCACCGCCTCTAACAAACGCTGGCAATTAGACGAGTCAGAGGTGGAGGAAATTTCGTCTAATTGCTCGTCTATTAACAGCTGCCGATCTGTTTGCACGCTGGCACTTACCATCGTTTTCTGCATTTCCATCGCCTTCTTCTTCCTAAATGTTTCGGCTCTTGCAGCATTTCTTCGTCTACGAGATGGGGGATTGCCTCTCTTCTTTTGATTTTTCATTCCCACTTTTCCAACTGCTATTTCAGCTGCTCTGTAAATCAGGTCTGCTATATTCTCCATCATTTCTTGATCTATGCTGCAACTGGATTGTAGACTAGCCATAATCTATTCTGTTAACTAGGCGTTGCAGTAGCAGTTGATACGTGGGACAATCCTTTCCTTTGTTTTTGCATGACTTACCTCTTTTCTGGCATGGGATGCACGTTTGAGGCATCGACTTCTTATCACACTGATCACGCTTGTGATTGTTCTGACCACAATGACTACAAGTCTCTACCATATGTCCATTTGGCAGTGTTTACTCACATGTCCGAGGTCTCTGCACTTGACACAAGTTGGTGCCACGGTGTAGTCTTTGCAGTTGATTGCACTGAATTCCACGTATATTTTATGTTGCTGTAGTAATAATTTGCGCATAGCTGGGCTTACTTCTATAACGTGATGAACGGTTGGCTTTTCACGGGGTCCTGTTTTAAATTTAGGGCAGAAACCGCTTGCGAACCCCTTCGTTGATAATTTAACTTCAAAATTTTGTTCATATACTTTGTCTACTAGATCATTTATTTCCAGATGTTTTGGTACATCATATAAAATTACCAATGGTCTCCTCTTTCTTGGAAGCTCGCATTTTAGCGTCTCATTTAATTCTTTGTGTTCCATCAGTTTTTTGACATTCTCTTTAGTTTCTGTATCGATAATTACTGAGTTATTGGTACTCCTTATTTTATTAATTTTTATTTTGTGTTTTGATGGTTTGATTATTTTGGTAATCTGCTCCACAATTACTTATGGGTTTTTGCCACATCTTTAACTCAGGAAAAGATAACTTGTTTTCGCGGGTGTGATTCTATTTTTTGTTAAGCTCGTTGCCTTACTAGCCGCTGCAGCATAGCTTGGCCGAGAAGTTGTGTTTCCATTTGATTTTAGTTCCTGAATTATTTTATTTAGCCTCTCTACTTCTTTGTTTAATTCTGAATTTTTACCTTCTATGAAAGAAACCGCAACCGCCCAACTGACATGGTTGTCTTTAATTTCACGGAGTAGCTTTTCATTCAATTGTTTGCCCAAGTTTTCGTTTAACAGTCGACCAGATTTTCATATTTTCCAGCTAGCATTGGGGTTTCATTGGTTTTACTTGCACTTGAGGCAGCCGCTGCCATTGTTTTGCGAGCGCCTTTTACTTACGTTGCAGCTGTTGGACACAGCTGAGCTGTCAACATGCTGACGTCGCGTGGCGTTGAACTGTGCGGCGAAGCCGGTGGCCGCCGCAACCAATCGCAAACCAAATAATTGTTCACAGAGCCAGTGTTAGTTTAGCTATTATTGATCCACTTTCACACACACTCACTAAAACACTAATTTTCCACCGTCGCGACTATTGAAAGTTCTGCGTTTCGTTTTTCCCGATCAAAATGAACTAAACTTCGAGAGCGAAAGTAGCATGATCTGCTCCCCATAAGGTATGCGCAAGTGTACGAATTACGTTCATGGCGCCACTACTTCTGGCTGTTATGTATTCCACCTGTGCCGTCCAGGAGAGTCTGCTGTCTAAGATAAAGCCAAAGAATTTTACTGTTGAGAATAATGGAAAGACACATTGACCCAGACGGATGTGTTATAGGTGTTACGGGTTTAGTGTCACTGTCTCCTAGATACACGTGCACACCGTCCAGTAACAAGAGGAATAGGCGTATAAACAAACGTCATCAAAGTATCGCAGGATCTTGATCTGGAATCCCTGTATTTTCTCTAAGTCGCTGATGTATATAATGTTTAGAAATGGGCTGAGGACAGAACCCTGAGTAATTCCTCGATTCACCGTGAATGGACCAAATAGTGAATTACTAGTTGATCCGTGCGAAAATTTCGCGAGTGCAATAAATAGTGAAGTTGGTGGTTTGTAATAGGATGATAGAAGAACCGCCTCATATGTTTCAATTGTTTATTTCTTTAGTGTAATAGGTACGTAACAAAAGTCGACGCCAGTGAAACAGTTTATTAATATCTCTGTGATATGTGCTACACCTATCTAGGCTGTGAACTGTATCAAACGCGCGACCTTCAAAGTTATTACTTTTTCCCTATAAGGGTCGAATTGAGAAAAAATACTTTTTTAAAATATGACGTGACCATGGTGAAGACCTTAATCTTTAAAATGATACATCATTTATCTATATTGGTTTGATATCAATGCAGTTAAAATGCCAGTGACACAAAAACGCCTTGTAGAAGTATTGACACTTTTGCCTTTTAGGGATCGAATTCTAAAAAAATCTTTTCTTAAAATATCATTTGACTGAAGTGGATACCTTAATCTCTAAAATATACCTCATCTTTTGATTCCAATTAGGTATCAAGGGAGATAATATCTCGTGAAAAAAAGTTATGTAAATAATTATAATTTTGCCTTTTAAGGGTCGAATTCTGAAAATTTCCTTTAATAAAATATGATGTGATCACATCGGAGATCTTAATCTTTAAAACGATACATCATTTATCTATTTTGGTTAGATATCTAGCGAGATAAATGGTTCGTGACACAAAAACGCGTTATAGAAATATTGATACTTTTGTCCTTTAAAGGACGAATTTGGATAAATCCTTCCTTAAAATATGTTTTTACGAAAGCGGAGACCATAATATCGAAAATAATACCTCATTTTGCTTGTAATTTTGGAGTGTAGGCCGAGGCTCACAAAGTTTTCGGACTTAGAGACATCAGGGTATAGGAATGTGGGATTGTCTGCCAGATTTCTTCATTATCACTACCTTCCACCATAAATTTTGTTTTTGCGCTCATAGTTTTGTAAAAATGTACTGAATGGAGGCGTGACCTATAGATTATATTACGGTATTGCTTTACCTTCGAGAAGGCGGTTGTGAGGGTGACTTCTGTTTCTAATATTTCCGATTCGTGTACTACGCTCTAAGTGCAGATGTTTTTGGAATGAGTTGATTATCCTCTATTTCGAATAGTCTCAGGATTGTCATTTTTCCAAAATCGAGTTGATGCTTGCCGCGCAGGCCTGGATCGCTGGATCGTGTACATTTAATTTTATTTCTTTGAACTGAAGTTTTCCTTTTATGAACAAGGCTACTCGGTCTTCACGGATGATGTTATAATCTGGCTTCATAAAGTTAGAGGATGGTTTTAACAATGTCTCTACTAGCCCCGCGATCGAAATCTTATGCTCATACAGGAGTTGGAGCAGATTTTCCCTGTTTGAATGGGTGGATCGAATGTTCCACTGAAGAAGATTATTGAACTTGGCCATAAGGACGGTCATCTATCGAGTTATTGATCAACTTGGTAATGTTTTCCTCTATTCATCTATTAATATTGAGCTTCCTCTGGGATGAATTTTCTGTACCAGTGTAATGATAAAGTTGAGTATTGTATCATTACATAATCTCTGCCCAGCGGATTTGGAGGGTCGCCTAATTCATTTACAGGATTAGTTCTGTTAACTGGTATTGGTTCCATTGTCTACACTTTGAGTATGGGTATACGATTATGTAAATTGTAAGGAGGCGCATCAGATAGCCTGTCCCAACGAGTACAAGGCAATACGTCTGTGTTCCGGGGCGATGCTCTCAACACCCAAAAACGCCCTCTTAAAAGACGTTCTGGAACCGCCATAGAAAATACAACGGCAATATGAGCGCAAAATTTTTGTTAAAATAATTACAAACGCCTAACAGAACTTTGATGAAGGCAGTAGCGACCTTCGAAGGAAACTGCCAATCTCTTCATACAACTCTGTTAGTTACGGCATATTCTGAATTAAAGTTATACCAAAAAATAATATTTACACTTGGAGAAAACTCCCGTGCTTTGAGCATAACAATCATGAAACCTAAAACCGTGCTGAACATACCATTCAGGGAAAACTTTGACGAGAAGAGAGCTCTGCAAGTCGACCAGACCGTCGTAGAAAATAATGCACGCCACATCTAAACGGGTATGAAACTGAAGAGGGTGTGGAGTGTGCATATGTAGATGCACAAACTGCCAGTACTAGCATGTATAAGCTTCCGAAAATAAAAGAAGAAGAAAAAAAAATACAGCCTGCACTGCATAAATTACAACCACCCTTAAAGCTTTACAATATGGGAAAAAATGTACCTTTAAAAAAGATTGTTATCATGTTGGATTCAAGAAGCACGCTCGAGTCTCTCCATAATCTATATACTGGGAGAAACATCCTACGGTACAAAATTATGGAACAGGGACAGCGCCTTTGTAGCGTCCAAAAAACATGTGCAGCTGCTTTGTCTCAAAGCCAACAAAGGGAACGAATCAGCAGATATATAATCAAAATGGGAACAAGATCAGGAGTATGCCACCAGCTAATCCCAACGACTGACATAATATCTAAGATTCGGATCTCCACTAACATCTTATGGAAAATACTTGGAAAATTTTATAGAAAATAAGTGTAGACATTATAGATATCTACACCCAACATTACGAGCCAAACAATAGCACCAAAAATGGCCTGTAAGCTGTGGCGTAGCTAGGTCAACAAGGGCCCCGGTGCAAAAACTTTATTTTGGGCCCTCAGGATAGATGGGCAACCTTTTTTTTTTGCTTTGTGTTGCTGGTAGGGGCCCCCGGAGCTGAGGCTTCGGGCCCTCTGAGCAGTGGTTGGGGGTCCCCGGAGCAGTGAAGGGCCTTTAGGCCCCCTAATACGAATGTAGAGCAAAAAAAAAAAAAAAAAAAAAAATGAGTATCACTGCACGATTGAAATTCAGCCACTGTAGTTTCTAGGGTTGCCAACTTTTTTTTATTAAAAATAAAGTACGGTACATTGGTTAAAGGTAAGGAAAAAAAGTACATAGTAGGAAAATAAAGTACAATTTTTTATTATTATATTTAAAAACATATTTAATTTGCTTTTCGCAAGTTTTCTCACATTATTATCACTGCTAAACAATTGCACAGCATCTTTACAGTCTATATTAATTAAAATAAATAAGTAATTTGTTTTTTATCGGATTCAGGGACGCTGTGTTTCTTTCGTCTCGCCATTTGCAATTCATTACAGAAAAAACTCTCTCTGTGAATGCTGATATGGCGGGAATAGACAGTAAAAATGATTTTTTTTTTTTTTTTTTTTTTTTTTTTTAACAGTTTAACGTCCCTTTTTAACAACGTGGTCTTTAGAGACGGGAAAGGATGGGGGCAAGGAATGGGAAGGAATTCGGCCATGGCCTTTTGAAGGAAGCATCCCGGCATTCACCTGGAGTGATTTGGGGAAACCATGGAAAACCCAAATCTGGATGCCCGGACGGGGATTCGAACCGCCGTCCTCCCGAATGCGAGGCCAGAACGCTATCCGTTACACCACCACGATCGGTAGTAAAAATGAAATTCATATATACAAGTTTGCAAAATTATGTTCAGTCTTATTAAATACTTGCTACTATTTTTGTGCAGTAGATAATCCCGTCAACCTTTAGAGCTATATATAAGATCATAAAGTTTGTTTAATAAAGAAATTTCTCCATAAAGATAATCCATATCTATCTTAAGGTTTTGCAATTTTAAAATTTCTATTATGTTAAAACAATATTATCAAATTCAGCATTGCTCTTTAAATTTATAATGCCATTTGTAAATAAGCATTTTGTGTCATTAAAATCAAACAATTTATTTAGGTACTCTAAGGCTTTGCAAATAAATAATAATAAACAATTTTTTCAGCGTAACATATTCTCTATTTATTTGACCCGTTTCACTATCAAAATTATGTTTTGGAGTGGAGTACTTTGTTTACTGAAGTTGTCCTTGTCCATAATTTACGATAACGTAAGTCTATAAAACTGATAAATCGTATACTAATTGCTCTCAAAGCGCTTTACATAAAACAAACAAAAAGTTTTAAAACCAAAATGGCATTGATAATGTTGGCATTTGAGGGTAGATTGCGTTCAAAAATTATCAAAAATTAGCGTTCAAGTGGCGATATGGACCTATCGATTGTGCACCTGTAGATAACGTGCCATTTTACGCAAAACGCTTACGAACAACCTTTTTTAAATTCCAGAGAAATCAAATCATGCGAAATAAAGTATTTTCGCGTACTTTATTGTTTTCACAACGTATAGAGTACAATTACCAGAAATAACGTACAACACTTTATTATAAAGTACGGGTGGCAACCCTAGTAGTTTACCTAAACATCTGTATAGAATGCACCTATACCATCTCCTATGTATGGATGTGACGAGATTAGTGAGAGAGTTGTAAATCTCATACTATTCTCCTGCAAAACACTGGCAGAAGTCTATTAGGGTTTTGGAAGACTTACTACAACTAAGTATAAACGTCCCAACAAATGTCGCGATCCTATTAAGTACGGGGCACAAACTTGTTTACACAGCCGGAGTAAAATTAGTAGAAGACAATCAAATAAAAATTTAATCCAACCTGAGTATGATAAACAATGTACCGTCTATCCAAATAGCAAAGCATTATTAGCATTTTGAATATTTTTTTTATGTTTACTGTCTGAAAAATACTATTCTGTAGTGTGCATTTGTAGCAGTTCAGCGAAAATGATCATTTAAAGTACTATTGAAACTGGCTGTATCATCCTATAGGGGAGTGCCAAATAATAATAATAATAATAATAGTAATAATAATAATAATAATAATAATAATTAATAAAAGAATGAATGTGTGTTATTGGACAGTCGGCAAAGCTAGGAGCCGTGGTCTCCTTACTAGGACCGCCTAGCAACTTTCTTGTCGTTAAACGTCTCTTTACCAGGTCCAGAGTACAGGGAAAAGCTTCTCTCCGAATTAGGATGGCGCCAACTAGTAACGCACTTCAACGCCTTCCGTACTCAGACGGTGAAAACTACTGCACGTTTGAGTGAAAGCACCGTGGCTACACCAGCGTCGGTCGAAATACTGCTGCTGGTGTACCAGCCACCTTCGGTACGGTTACATACTGATTGGTCTTACATAACCGTTCATCGTTAACGATTAACATAACACATATCATTCAAGGACTTCACAATTCATGTTCCCTTCAGTCCTTTCCACCTTTGTATGAACGAAGCTTTTTAGAAACCGTTGATTTATCCACTCCGCAATCACCCCTTCTAGTCTACTGGCATTCGCGATCTATGGTGGGCATATCCAGTTTAGTTGCGACGGCAATCCACAAAATGTAACCTGAAATTACACTAGATTTGTGAAAGGAGGATTTATGAGTTATTTATCATTCATTACTAGTGATAGCCCAGGGGTCGAAATTCGACAGTAATTCATTAAGTTATTTAGTTTCTTTCGTGAAAGAGTAATAATCATTTTCTAAATTTGTTCTATTGCGTTTGCTGCGAGCATATATATATTATATAGTATATACATTGACGTCGTTGGCTGCGAGTGTGAACCAATACGTTATTAGCTTGTGTTGTTTGCCTTAATTCCCTGCAATACCTATAAAGTAACGATACACTCCAAGCGTGACTGAATCCTAAATTTTAGCTAGTAAATGATGAAATGTATTTATGAATATTTTCAAAATAATTTTTGGATATATATTTACCGATGGTTCATTTGAAACTAGTCCATCATAAAATGATTTAAAATATTCATTTTGACTTAAGGCCGGTAAAACTGCTTTATCTTTATGACAACGTGAAGTGAATGTAGTCCTTTCACCTGAAGTGACTTCTGATTCGAAGTGTTTTGCATTGCAAAACCTGCATTGTAAATTCGAAAATTTAAAAATTTCTCGGAATAACATTTAGTGCCCATTTAAATGTATTCATCGAAATAATTTTATCACTTTTTGTGTTCACTATTTAAATTTGGTCTACTATTATTTTGAATTTCACACTAATTTCTTTTTTATCTCTCTCTCTCCGACCTAACAGTGTTCTATATCCAGGCATAATGGAAGTAGTTGCAAATATCTGAATGAAAAAATAAAACGTAATGAAATTACTGAAATTCAAAAATAAAAAGACCCTTAACAAAAGTTTAACCTTTTAAAAAATAAGAAGACCATATAGTATCTGGCAGAATCGCTACATTCCTTTTCGAAATGTTTCTTTTATGGCTTCAAAGATTAATCTCTACTTTATGCGAGTCTTTTGTTTCACCAAATACCACAGAGTATCTCAGTGCTTGGAATACACGTCAATCCAATTTCACGTACGCACACACGTTCGCGAATTTATTTTCTGTTTAATAATGTATTAACTATGTTTATTACTATTATTTTTCTTTACTGTTGGCCAAAGACACAGACATTGGCAGAATCGCTTAGTGTCGTTTTCAGTACAAAAAAAAAAAAAAAAAAAAAAAAAAAGAATGTAAAACATCGAATGTTTTATTTTAATTAATTTAATGTATTTGTAACACATATTGTAAATAGATTTCTGCACTTTTCTCCGTATAAATTTTAACTATGCCAAATCTCACTTCTCCGTGCGCGCAATATTCTTAAAAAGTGATCCGAAGTTTTCGCTCAGGGTATTAATATATAGATTAAATGTTAACAGCGGCGGAACTTAAGCCACGGTGTCATTTTTACTATAATATTACATTTTATATACCCGAATCTTCACATTATTTAACCAATTTACGGTAAACTATTCTGAATACTAGTCCTGTCCCTTACTACACTTCGAACAAACAAACAAAATTTGATTCTTTTTATTAGAATTTAACCGCTAATTTTTGGTCTTGGTCTACTTCATCCAATTCTTCCGCTAACATCTATCCACGAATGTTCGCCAGTGTATGCCTTAAATATACCCAGCAACCTACCTTCTGCCTTCCGATAAATCCCAAGCCATTTCCTTTATCATGTCACTTACTAGCTGTGTGGTGCGATAAATTCAGCAAAGAAATCTGGCTGCTATTCATTGCTCCTCCAATAACTCGTATTTTATAGCCATACTTGTGAAAAAGCTTGATATAGGTATTATATCCCATTTCTCTCAGTTTTCTGGCACATACCTCACCACTGTCATCAATAGACGCTGGACTTAAAAACATCTCCTTATCACATTCTCAATCATGACCCAATCAATCAAACAAGTTATAGTCCAAGATGACGTACTGCACCTTCGACCAGCAATTCCATCTTCACTTTAACTTCTTATTTTTAACTGCCAATCTTCAACTAGTTGTATATACTGTCGTGAAGATAATTTTAATGTAAGTATATAATTTTTAATATCGTTATGTTAAATTTGTTATATTACATAACAATTCGTTACCTATTGAAACTCTAATCATAAATTAGTTTACGAATTTTTAATGGGAATATTATTCAAATCACTTTGTAACATAATCATACGTCTGTGCCATACGGTAATATCTGTGGCCGGCGTCGTGTAGTGAACTGTTATGTTGTCTTTGTATGGAGAGTGGATCTTTGACCGCCGTCAAGTGAAGTTCGGAGGAGTGTACATTTCGGTTTTAATTGTAGAAATTGTGAAAATAAAAGGAAAAGTCGGTGAAGTGAATAATGGAAACTAGTAATATGTTAAATTCACTGTTTTGAATGGAGTGCTGTGACTTGCAAGTGACTGTAGGACGTGTTAAGAGGACGGTAGAGAACCTGGGAGTTTTTGTAGTTCAATTTCTCTTATCCCACGAGTCTGCAAATTTTCGGAAAAGGAAGTCTGATTCCTTGTTTAAATATTATTTTGGTGGTGGTACTTTCCGTCGGTGTGAATTGCATATGCATATGAACTTGAATAAAGTTTTGGGTAGATGTTCATTCTGAACTGTGTGAATTTATCATTTAATAAACCCGACGAAACGGTAGTACATAAACCTGGCGACCGCGGCTTAAAGAACCTTTATTTAATTAGTAGTTATTTATGTTCCGTAAGTGACTTTTAATCGAAAAATGAATAAAAGTGGACCGCTTTCATGGCGACTCAGTGACAGGTCGTGTGGCGAAATAAGCATCTGGAGGAGAAATAAACTTTCGAATATTGAGCATACACACGGGGACAGAGAGGAACGAAAGTAAATTACAGTAAATTTCAAGCAAGACGACAATTGGGCGTAGATACGACAATAGCCAAAGAGGTAAGAGATACTACCCCGGCAACACGACGTGTTAATTCAAAGAAGGCTAGTGAAGATAGTCCACTTGGAGACTGGTTGGAGGTGGCGCAGCTAAGTGGAGGACAAATTAACTACACGAGCATTGCAGAGCGGAACCGAAGGTAGCCGACGTCTACACGCCGGAGACCTTCACGAAGTTACCCGAGAGCAGCCGACGAGAGCCGAGCAGAGAACAGCTGACCCGAGCCAAACCGAAAGCAGCCGACGAGAGCCGAGCCGAGGACAGCTGACCCGAGCCGAACCGAGAACAGCCGACGAGGGCAGAAACGTGGGAAAGCTAAGTGTGGGCTATTTGCTGCTGGCGAGTTGTTGCAAAGCGTCTTTTCCTATCCGTCCCGTCCCCTTAATATTTTTTTCCCTGTAATTTAAAGTCACATATAGGAAGGAAAACCAAGTTGGGTTTTTCTCTCCATTTCCAATTCCTTTGTCATTCTAGTGACACTTACGGTATATTGATAACCCAGGCGCTGGAATGTTTACGCTACAGAAATAGTTTGTTTCTAGTTTGCATGCACGTAAGTCTTTAATATGGTCAGTGCGTTTTGTGAATAGCAGCGTTGTGTTGATTTTATTTGCTGTGAGTCGAAGGGGGAAATTAAAGCGACTGAGTAATTATCTTTATTGTGTTTTCCCGTTGTATGTGTAATATAAACATGCCGAAAATGGGTGACGAGACGGAGTCAAACCTGGCTGAAACCTTTAATTATAAATTTCAATCTCTTAATGGTAAACTCGAAGTGATGTGAAAGGAGCAGAAATTGCACATGGCAGAGTTAGGAAGAAAACTTGAAGAGTATAGTGCTATATGTTTCGGGCAGACGGAGAAGTTGTCCTCTCAAATTTCCGAGTTAACACGACAGGTTAAGAGACCAAATGCAGATGTAATTTTACAAACAGGAAGCGAAGGATTAAGGAAGAGAAAAATTCAGGAAGAAGGTTTTATGTTTGATACTATATTAGGGAATGCCTTAAAGGATTAAGGTGAGACAAATTATAAAGGTGTTATGGCTGTGGAAACAGATGTTCAAGAATGACAGGAGGAGTTTGTGGAGGAAAATATACAAGAGAAAATTTTTGAAGTAGCAGATGGAATTTTTTGTGATACCCTTGCGAAGGAGTGGCCTAAATTTCGGGAGAATGAAGTTATAAAAATGGAGGTGGAAGGATTTTTAACTATAACTACCGTAGAAGTAAAGCTGGATAGAATTAACGCAGTACGACAGCCAAATGGCATGGACAATAGTGACTGGAGCGAAAGCGATGGCCGTCAGCCGGCGCGTGGCAGCATATACCGGGGCAGTGTTGGTACCCGGGGCAGTGTTGGTACCCGGGCCACAACAGATTTGATCTCCGCAACATTAGCGAGCGCGAAAGAAAAAGCGGGCGAGTTAGATTATACACTCAAACGCAATAACTTGGTAGAATCAGTCACTTTCGATGGCGAGAGATATCAAGGAGTCACTTGTATAGCTAAACCGTCTCAGTTTGTAGATGAGGAGAATGAAATCGACAGAAAATCTATACGGTGGAAAACTAATGAGGGTGGGCGAACAAGTATTAAATTACCCGATTGTGACCAGATGCAAAAAGAGAATAGGAGTTTTTTTTTTTGTGAATGGACCAGATAGACGGAATACATTTTCATCGAAAAAAAAAGATGGATCCTATCCTGTTATTTCCATGCTTTTTTTCAGTTACCAATCCTTTTTTTTTTGTGAGAAAATCTCTATACCACAACAAATCCTACTCTTCCTTTACCTGCGAAGGCGCTAACAACAAAATAGCAGCTCGAAGAAAGGTGGTAAAGTGAATAATGTGATGCGTATGACGTAATGCTTTGGAAAATGAAGGTATACAGGTCATTAACCCGAGTGCAGCTGGTGTTTCTCTCGGAAGATGTGCTTCTGACAGCAAGTTGTATCATCAGACAATTTGATACAAATTCATGTATTTTATTATTATTATTATTATTTGGTGTTCTCTTGTTATTTATGTTTTATGATTCTTGATTTCTCTTGTGTTTGATATTTTTTTTGATATGTTTCTTGGACTTAATGTGCAAATTGTTGTCAATGTTGGACGGAAAACCACCAGATTAAAATTGTATATTGATTTTTTTTTCTTGTCTTGATAATTGATCAGGCTGGGCATGATCAATTATCACAAGGTATCAGGGAGGAAGTGTGACATAACAGTTTTTTTTTTTTTTTTTTTGATAATTGCTCGAGTTTTTTTGAAACCAGATCAATTATCACAGCATATTATCTGGGGAGTGTTACATAACATACGTCTGTGCCATACGGTAATATCTGTGGCCGGCGTCGTGAGTGAATGTTATGTTGTCTTTGTATGGGGAGTGGATCTTTGACCGCCGTCAAGTGAAGTTCGGAGGAGTGAACATTTCGGTTTTAATTGTAGAAATTGTGAAAATAAAAGGAAGAGTCGGTGAAGTGAATAATGGAAACTATTAATGTGTTAAATTCACTGTTTTGAACGGAGTGCTGTGATTGCAAGTGACTGTGGACGTGTTAAGAGGACGGTAGAGAACGTGGGAGTTTTTGTAGTTCAATTTCTCTTATCCCACGAGTCTGCAATTTTCTGAAAACGAGTCTGATTCCTTGTTTAAATATTATTTTGGTTGTGGTACTTTCCGTCGGTGTGAATGCATAAGCTTATGAACTTGAATAAAGTTTTGGGTAGATGTTCATTCTGAACTGTGTGAATTTATCATTTAATAAACCCGACGAACCCGACATAAACCTGGCGACCGCGGCTTAAAGAACCTTTATTTAATTAGTAGTTATTTATGTTCCGTAAGTGACTTTTAATCGAAAAATAAATAAACGTGGACCACTTTCAACTTGTTACCCAAGCTTAATCCAAAGCAATTACGATAATTTTAAAGCCATCGAAGGAATTCATCTGAAATTTTAAAAACGAATTTTAATCTCTTGAACGTATTTTGAAGGATATACGTCCACCTGAACTCTTGACTTTAAGAGGCAACATCATTTGATGATTGAACTGATATATCTGTAGTACGGTGGTTTCTTCAAATGCACCTACCAAAAAAATCCAAATGTCTTTTAATTACAAAATTTGGCATATCTTACCCAGAATCAGCGTGATGTAGACGGTAATGTATCCGGCCCCTAATTTTTCAAACCAGGTTTAAATCCCCACAGCATCAGATATTTCTATTTATTTTCATCTGAAGAAATTGTTGAGCATAATTTTTTTTCAACTTTAATACAAATCTCATTACTTCTAACAGATATACAAATTCAATTTTGGCCAATGACTTCCTAATAGTCACTGTAATTTGGATAGAAGGCGAATCTGTTTTCATCACGTACATTATTTTATTTTCAAGAATTTACACCCAATCACTACAAGGAATTAAACACATCGGCCGTAGAAAAAAGAAAAATCGATATTGTCGATGTTAAATACTCCTTGACGACATACAAGTATAGAAAAGACGAAAATGAAATTAAGTAAAAACTAATACCTATTTCAATTGAACACAAAAACAGTAAACTTATTAACAAAACATGAAAAAATTATTAAGAATGTTGTCTTTCCTGGCGTATGTTTGCAGTGAAGTCCTCACGTGTGTACCTCCGGATTGTGGTTTGATCCGGGGGTATACCAGTGAGGACTCATTTAGAATCAACGATGTTCTGGAAAAAATGCTTTTCTGCTACTTAATTAGGTTACCAGCTTCAAAGCTCGTCGAAAGTAACGGGCTGAATGGTATGTTCTGGCCAGTCAATTCCTAGGAATTGATAAACTTAGTAAAATTGTTATAAAACAACGTGCAATGTAATTCCTTGTGTCTTACCTGTAACAAAAATTATCAGTTCTCACTCTGATCCTGGGTGCATTTAAACTTTATAACAAACTTCCCTAATATACCAGACCTATATTTCATTGTCGGTTACTCCAGTGTGTCCGTTGACTCACATTAGATGTATCTAATATGTATGAATTGCACTAAAAGGGTTAAAAAAATTTTAATTCAAATATCTAACACTTAATTACCCTGCAGCTATCATTCCTCCCACGTCAGCTACTGTAGAATCTGGATTTGATGAAAAATACGTTTTCATCATGAAAACATCGTTTTTTAGGAGATTATTTTACAAAACCGCTTCCATTCATTTTTTATTATGTGAGTATTCTTGCAAGAATTCAATGCTGATAAATCACCATAAAACTTAAACACAATCATAAAATCATAAAAATAACCAGCAACTACGCCTTCGCTTACAATATGAACGTGTACTTTGACATCACGATTTGATTCGATAGAAAACCTTACGTTTCCGCAAAGATACATTTCCCTTGATTTTGATTAATTATAATCAACAAATAAATAGGAAAAAACGTTGTAGCGGCAATTCTACAGTAATAAAGCTTCTAAATAAAAATACAAGACATATATTTGAATTTCTTGCTTATTCCCTATTATAGTTTCTCAAAGCCAAAACATCCTTAGATGATGTCAAGCGTGTATTGAAGACGATGGCCAACATTTCCAGCACGTGCTACAAGGTAAGACATCGACGCAGGCAAGAGGCGTTTCTGAGCACGGGCGCTGCGCGGTATGAGTTGCCGGCAAGCGGGCCCCCGCTGCGCCGGGCGATTATTGCCATGCACGCGGACGCGTCATAAATGAAACGCCCTGAAGTAATCACTACATTTTACCACAACCATCAAACATAGCATTATTGTCAGCTTAGTCAACATCAGGGCATTTCCCCACTAATTATCCTCATTCTGACAAGCTTCGTTTAGGTTTATCTTTATCATAACTTTCTGTTGACACTGGTATATCGCTCTCATCTTCACCGTAAATAATTAACTCGTGTATTTGATAACTTTTAAGCGCCCCACACACTTACAGACGAACTGCAGGCCGATGCTTGTGGTGAAGGCACCACACACATGAACGACAACTGCCTGTAGGTGGTGGTCTGTACTCGCCATGGACTATGCTGCTACCCTCTCACTGAAGTTCGTGGACTCCAGGCCAGCGGACTGTGGTTTAAAATCGGTTAACTCGCGCAAAAGCATTTCAAATTCACTGTTTCGTTAACATAATTCACCTTCATAATGGTTAACATTTTATATCTATGAACCCCCGTGGAAGCATTTCAAATTCATTGTTTCGTTAACATTATTTATTTTTCGTACGGCTAACCAAACTAATATAATACATATAAATATATGCAATGACAAGAACGTTGGCAACGTTCACAAATTGATGTACAGTGCTTCCAGCCATTCTATGAAGGACGTTGTAGCTCCGAAAACATCTTCAGATGGTTCACCATACTTCCTTAGAGGGGATTCTTTGATGATATGCTCCACACTCTGGAAAGGAGCATAGCAGTCACATGCAGGATAATCCTGAAGACCCCACTTATACAGCATGGCCTGTTCTTAGGCGATTTAGTTTGGTCTCTATTTAGATAGATTCCCGGAAGTCAAGTTGTGGGATCTTTAATATCTGTATGTTTCACAGATGAGAAGTTCCAGCTTTGTCGTCATTTTCCTTGACATCAAAGTCAAATACATCTAGCCATACTGGATTTCTGGATTTAGGACGTCGTGGATTGGGAGATCCCGCTGATAGTCAGGATGGTGTAGTTTTATCCTCTCACGTACCGTTGTTTCTTGGCGTCTTACCTCTGGAGGTGGTATTTTGCTGATTAGGTGTATTTAGGGCCCTGGGGTGGATTTTAGGGTGCCAGTTATTACTCTTATTCAGATGGACTTCGATTTTTCTAGTGTGAGCACTACGTTGCCACACTGGAGCACAATACTCAGTGACAGGGTAAACCATGGTGAGAGCGGTTGTTCGTGGTGTGTCCGCATCAGCTCCCCACGAAGAACCAGCTAGCTTCTTCATGATGTTGTTTCGTGTTTTAAGTTGATGACTTGTGTTTTCTAGGTGTTTTTTAAATGTTAAGGAACGGTATAAGGTGATGTCAAGTTATTTAGGATAAAAATTATGTTTCACTCTCTGATGGCAAACATTTACTTTGAGCTGCTGATGTGCTATTCTGTGGCTCAAGTGGAATGCGCATGGTTTCATCGGGGTCGGACAAAGTTTCCACTTCCTATAATATGCATTCAAGGTTTGTAAGTCTTTAGAGAGAGTGCTTTCACCTTCCTCTAATGCGGCAGTTTGGACGGTGATAGCTAAATCGTCAGCGTAGCAGAATTTATTGCCGGTTGTTTCAGGCATGTCACTGGTGTTCAAGTTTAAGAGCAATGGAGTTAGTACTGACCTTTGAGGTAATCCATTTTTTACTGTAAATGACTTACCTGTCTTATGCCCTACGGTGACCTTAAAATATCGGTTGTTCAGCATATTCTTCAGGAGTGATGCAGGGTATTCCTGCAGGATATGTGTTTTTTAAGTTTAATTAGCAGTCCATCCAGCCAAAATGTATCATATGCCGCTGTTAGATCGACAAAGGCTACTGATGTCTTCAACTTCTTCTGAAATCCAGCCTCAATATTTTCATACAAAGTTTGAGCAGATTTGTCCCAGCATCGAATTTATTGTTTCCTGTACCCCCGAGGGATGTTTCGTCTAACTACAGCAATAACAATACCTTGTAGGTTTTCACTTTTGGGGGTATCCGTCGCAGGTTACTATCTACCTCGGAGGTATAATGGTCCCAGTTTGCAGTCTTTAAATTCCATCTTGGTTTGTGAATCGATCTAATAACAGGTATTGTGATACCAACAATGATTAGTGTGGGTCTGTGTTGGCTTCTCGGAAAATGCTGAAGGACTTTCCCCGAGTGGTGTAAAGGTTTTCTTTCATATGTGGAAACAAAATCCGAATCAGGATTGGTGTCAGATGGCCATCTAGCAGAGTGGAATGTTTTCTTTTCTTTAGGATCATAGCTGAGATACAGGTCTTGACTTTCGCACCACACAATACGTTTCTCTCCGTTTTCATCAGTATTTGGGTAACACCAGGATGTATGTCGGCTGTTCCTACATATATGCAAGGTTTCGGTAGTGAGGGCAGTGATGGAGTTGGCCAGTTGGAAAGAGGTGGTTTGTAAACTGATGCAACAGTTAAATTGTTGAGTTTGGCAGTAATTATTTCCACTTCATTGACTTTTTGACAGCTCACTTTCAAGATATTGCAAATGTTACTTTTGGCATACATGGCTGATCCGTGTATAGAAGAGGGAAGTCTCGCTATCATTCTGTACCCTGCAATCTTGCCCCTGCTTTCCAAATCTTTTCAGGTCATGTGGGTTTCTTGAACAGCTAAGATGTCGATTTCGAGGTCAGTAGCTAGTTTACTAAGATATTTACATTTAGCAACCGTTAATTCTTCTGAATTTATTTGAAGAGTATGAGCGCTGGGTCTAAACGTTCTTTTCTTTAGCATAATTCACCTTCACGATGCGTATCATTTTGTAACGAAAAAAGCGTTGTGCGATTGCTATCTTCAATAATATGTTATTTTCTGCAACACCGCGACGCAAAAAAGAGGTTTTGGGTGGAACAATGATTGCAAGAAAGAGGTAATCGTGACTTTATTGCGTGAACTACGGCAGTCATATATGAATAATTCGATTAATAAAGAATGAGTTACGAAAATTTCAATGAATTGTTAAGTTTAGTTAGTTCATTCATCACAAAGTCATACACCCGAATGCGCCAAGCAATTACTGCAAAATAAAGACTGACAGCCACGATAAGACTCTTTTCAGGATTTGAAGCTTCCTTCGAGGATTTCACCATAAGCATCGGAAATCGTAAATTTTTTCTTGACTGTGTCTATCATTGCTGTAGGGGTCACTGTTTTGTAAAAATCCATTAATTTCCCGCACGCCTCATCTTTAAGACGTTTATTTGCATATGACTAATTTTTACCTTCCACAAACACTGAAATTGCCGATATAATTCAATAAACGAGGAAATTATTGCGGTTTGTTGACCATTTTCTTGACAGTACAAAACATATTAAACAGCGCGAATGATCTGTGGCCTGTCGTCAGGTAAGGAAAAACGTATCTGCGAGGCGCGGTGACTGCAGTCGAACTGAGTGTCTGTCCGTTTTGGTCTTGAGTATGTTCACGCAAAGATCGTAAACTTTCAGGTCCCATCTCAACTGTCCCAACACTGACTGTTACGCAATAACTGCAGTCTAAGATCTTAATATGGACTGTATATGTGTGTACAACTATGATAAACTGACAGTTTAGTGGCTTCAGGTAAATTGTAAGTTTGTGGGGTGCTTTAGAAACATTTTCTCCCAGCTATACGAACTTACAATAACCCAGATATGTGTGGCACTCTTAAGAAATATTCTGATAGTCAAAAATTTGACACGAATTATTCTTAGTATTTCAATCTGCACCAATTCAATACAGATTTTACTATTTATATGGAATTTGGGTAATATGTTGTATCAATCCACAGCTGATCTGTTACATTAAATAACAGAATGTATTAAAATTACGCTTTCAAAAAGCAGTGCTATATAAAGAACGTGGACACAGGCCGGCGTGAGTTTGGTTGTAAAGTAGAACACTGTGGCCCGGGGCCTGCAGACACGCTGGTCTTGGGTGACAGCATGAATAGAGGTCAACTTTTTAATGAGTAAATTGTGTATTTACAAAACCACTCTGGGGAGCCGCAAACTATTATCAGCAGAGCGGAAATTTATGAAGTGAGATAACTGATATAGGAGAGACATTAGTAAACAAATCAAGGGCAAAGGAAGGAATTCATTACAGAGTAACCATGTGTTATGTGATAGTAACCATCAAATAGGACGCTAACGATAATAGTGACGAGCCTACGTGTTTTGAACAACCAACGGGAACGTAGAAGTATATTATTATTAATAATGTTTACTAGAATTTCTTTGTTTCTAGCTAATGACGACGCAGATGCTATGAATGGTGGGGAAGATTAGGAAAGTTGCTACGATGGAAGCAAATGAAGATTTGGAATAGAGCTTCTGATGGCAATTGATGAATAGATTCAACATAAAACATTTGGTAATGTACACTGATCGGCCAAAACATTATGACTACCTCCCTACTATCGATATAAACCTGTACAGATGATAGCAGCGTCACCTGACGAGGAATGACTGCTAGTCAGACTTATACACGGTGCATGTAGTATCAGTGAGCGTGCTATCTGTTTTTAGAATAGGGAAGTCGCGCGATCTATTTGAGTTTGACCGAGGGCAGAATGTGATGATCCGGAGGCTCGGCACGAATTGCTAGCTGCTCGAGGAGTGCTGTGGTGAGTGTCTTCAACAAGTGGCGAGTCGTATGCTGGGCAGACTGCTAAAACAGGACAGGTGGTGAACTGTGGTGGAACTAACATCAGACTTTAATTTTGGGCAGAGTACAAATGTGTCTGAACACACAGTTTACCGAACACTCATAACGATGGGCCTCCGCAGCCGGCGATCCAAGTGTCATTGTTAACACCACGACATCGGCAACTACGACTGAAATGGGCACGTGACCATCGTCACTGGACGTTGGCGCAGTGGCAGAGCGTTGCAGGGTTCAATGAATCTTGATACCTTCTACATCATGCCGAGGGGAAGGTGCGAATCCATCGTTTTCCAGGGGAACAGTTTCTTGACACCTGTACTGCGCGACGGAGACAAAATGGCGGCGGCTCAATTATGTTCTAAGGAACATTCAGGGTCGCATCCATGGATCTAGTGGAGCTCGTGCAAGGCACCATGACGCCCAATAAGTACTATACACTGGTTGCAGACCACGTACACCCCTTCACGACGACCATGTGTCCAAATGGCAGTGGAATTTTTCAACAAAATAATGCGGCATGTCACAATGCCAGGAGTGTGATGGAGTGGTTCGAGGAACACAGTGGTTAGTTGCAATTGATGTGCTGGCCCCCTTACTCGCCTGATCTGAACGCTCTCAAATCTTGAAGTGATTGATCGTGGCGTCAGAGCTCATCGCCCCCCCTCCATGCCAAGACGCATCGCCGCTGTTATTCGTGCCGAAAGCTGACCTACCGGCTGTTCGGTTGGTGATCATAATGTTCTGGCTGATCAGTGTATTTGCAACAGTACCTCAGAGTAAAATATTATTAGTGTTTGTGCCCGTCCTATCGAAGCAAGAGTTCTATATACAATTGGCACAGTGTTTTTATCCAATAGTGTCAAGTGTCGTGTCAGTGAGCTACATGGTTGGAAGCAATATCGACTTGGGACGACGACGGAAGAAAGCGACATGGTAATTATTAATCCACCCGCCGCACTTCAAAAACTGAACATTACCCTTTAACGGTTTGCTGATGGAAATTGTCTATAGAATCTCATGTTCTCCCAGTTGCTTACCTGAGCAAAATGGATATTAATCTTGTTCATGTTCTGCCATTTGTTCGTTGAATATCGGTTGTGGTTTTAGAACTACATCATTTCAGAATGACCAAGTGGTACACCACATAATTTTTCTAATCCCATCATGGAGCTTTCAGTTTCGTAATTCCCTTAATTGTTATGTGCGTAAATTGAAATAATCAGATACATATATGTTCAGTTTTCCAAATTTTGAATCGTAGTAATCTTATGTTTGCTATGCGTTTATATGATTTGAGCTATGCTATATAGTTGTGATAATGTTTATATGACATATTATATCTTAAGTTTAATAATATTAAATATGGTAAATTTTGGATTGATGTATGTTTTGATGTTTGGTTTCCTTGCCTTTATCATTCCTTAATTGCTCAGTAGATTTAAATGAAATTTGGCACGGAATTAGTATATTGTCTGGGTAGTGATATAGGGCAGCTTTTAACCCGCAAAAATGTAAAGTTCTTTCGGAAATTTTTATTATCTATCCGAATTTCACCAACATTTCCTATTTTGTAAACTGTACTGTCACGTTTACTCTTTGATTCTTAAGTAAATAAAAAACACTGCTTTTCGGTAAATAAAGCAAGATCGTTATTATACATTCGGTGTTATGTTCACTTTAAAACTGCAAACATGCATACACTTTGACAAATAATACTTCTGGAGGGGAAATATAAATCAGTTCCTAATCCCCAAAATTTTTAAAAGCTATATGTAGGCCCTACTTAGTTTCTGGTAATTTGCACATAGACATACAATTCTGTGGGTGAACTGTAGACCTGAAAGCAACATATTATATTTACGTTACCTCAAGATTGCTGAGTTAAAAGAATACCCATAATTCCATCTGTTGACCGATTGTAGTGCTAAAAATATGGATAACATAGTAATTTAATTGTTAAAGTTGAATTAAGTTGTCGATTTTCAGTGAACTGTAATTGAATTGCTGCTTTGTTTTCTTTTCATCTACATTTACATACATAATCTGAATTTCACAAAATTGTGGGTCGCAGAGGATGCTCAGCACCAAAACTAATCTCTTTGTTGTGCATTCCAATCCCTACTGATACGAGGGAAAAAAGGATTCATATAAGAATCAGTGCGACACCTTATTTCTCTAATCTTATCTTTCCTGTCTTTCCGGCTCAAATAGGTTGGTGGATGAAGTGTTGCACTACACTCGAAAGTGAAAGTGGGAGTGCACATGTTTACCAATAAGTATAAACGCAACGTGCGTCGTCTATCTACCAGAGAATCCCAGCCTAGTCTACTAATCAGTTCTAAGACGCTTTCATAACGAATGTAGCAAGCGGTCACGAATCGAGCGGCTCTTCTCTGTACTTGCTCTATACTTTCGATCAACCCCTTACGAAACGGATCCCAAGTGGCACAAATGTGGACCACAAGAGATTTGTACGCTATCTCCTTTGTTTCTTAATTACGATTTTTCAAGATTCGACCTATGAATCGCAGCGTAGAAATAGCTATACCTACTAACGAATTAATGTGTCAGTAGCATTTCATGTTTCTTTGTACTGTTACTCTAAAATATTTCATAGAATCGACCACATCAATAAGTGAATTGTTTACCTCGTATTTCTGAACAATTGAATTCTTTTTGTTAGTTATGCTCATTGTCTCGCACTTTTTACAATTTAGTGTAAGTTGCCACTCAGCGCACCACACCAAAATGACATCCAGATCACGCTGAATTTCTAAGCAATCGGCCAAATTCCTTACTTCCCTATAAATAACCGCATCATCAGCAAACAATCTAAAAATGCTTTTCACTTTATCTACTAGATTTTTTATAAAAATTAAGAAAAGAAGTGGTCCTATTACACTTCCTTGAGGTACACCTGTCGTAACATCTAGATTAGAAGAACTCTCTGGTTACAGACGACATACTGCGACCGACCAGTTAGAAAATCCTTTATCCATTCACTAAGCTGATCCGATATACCGTACGCTCGAAGTTTCGCTAAAAGATGGTTGTGTGGCACACCGTCAAATGCTTTCTGAAAATCTAAAAAAATTGCATCTATTTGTGAACCTGCATCAATAACTTTCATTACGTCGTGTGTAAATAGGGCCACCTTTGTTTCACATGATCTTTTCTTCCGAAATCCGCGTTGATTTGTCGTAAGCTAGATTATTTTCATCTAGAAAATTCATGATGTTTGAGCATATAATATGCTTCATAACTCTACTACAAACACGAGCACTTCAATCACCTTCCTTGAAAATCGGTGTTACTTGCGCGATTTTCCAGTCTGAAGGTACTTTTCGCTCTTCTAATGATTTCCTGAATATATAAGACAGAAATAGCCCGATTTCCTGCGCATACTCTGAAAATACTCTTTAATTCCATCGGGGCCCAGTGATTTCCCTCACTTCAGGAGCTCTAATTGCTTAATGATACCTGCAGTATCTATTGGTAATGATTCCATCACCAACTCGACACAGCGTGGGAAAACGGGAATACTATACTTAATTTCATCAGAAATGAATTTTTGAATACAGTATTTAGTACGTTAGCTTTATCGCGGCTTTCATTAACCTCGGAACCTTCACGAATTAGTGCTGGAATATTGCTGTTGGTACAATTGACTTTTCGTACATACGACCAAAATATCTTTGGGTTTTCTGTGAGAGAGTTGGAATAAAAATCGTTGAAGGTCTCGCGCATGACATTCTTAATACGTCCTCTTAACTCAGCTAAGGTTTCTAAATCGCTGCGACACCCCTTCCTTTTTGAGCGTGCGCGTATCTTCCTTTGTTTTTAGAGTGATGTTTTGACTTCGCATGTGTACCACGGTGGGTCATTCTCCCCCTTTATTGTCCGTTTCGGTATGTGTATTTCCATACCTTCCCTGGTTGTACGTATAAATCAATGCCACATCTCTTCAACGGTGTCTTGTTCACTTGAAGTTATGGTGATTATTCCTCAGGTACGTTCTAAAACACTCCTTTGAAGCCTTACTGAATCTGTATACAATCCTCCCTTTTCTCCTTTTTCGCTTGGTCATTAATTTGATAGTCGCAATTACCGCTTTGTTATCGCTTATTCCTTTGGTCGTTGAAATGTTTGTGAATAATTCTGGCCTGTTGGTAACTAGCAAATCTAAAATGTTTTCGCTAGCATTATGACACCGCGTAGGTTCGTTAACTAGCTGCTCGAGATGATTATCTGAGAACAAATCGAGAATTACTTCAGAAGCGGCATTATCCCTGCTACCTGTAATGTGAACGGAATTACGCCAGTCGATATAAGGCATATTGAAGCCACCTCCTAGAATCATAGCACGTTCCTGAAAACGGCTAGCTATACTATTTACATTATTTCTTAACTCCTCGGCTATAGCTATGTCGGTATGGGGTGGACGGTTGAAGGCGCCTATGACGAGTTTTTACCCAGCAACTTTGAGTTTAATCCATATGATTTCACAGATCGTATGGACGTCTAATTTATTACATGGGAGAAATTTACTGAACCACTGAGCCACGATCTGTAGTTAGCTACACTCCGTCCGTTCTATGGCATCCGGGATGGCCTGTTCCACATCTCGGATCAGGCCACCCGGAATACACACTGAATGGAAGTTTGATTTCTTCCAGAGTAATCCACCATTCTCGTAAGGGGTTCTAATAACCATCTAACATTAGAGCTACTAACTATCAGAATGCCCCTCTGTGTTTGCTTAGACCTAGCGGTCTGGGGGGCCGTCGACTCGCAGGATGACAATTGTGGGACTGAGTCAGCCTCTGACAATTCATCATACCGGTTGGACAGTCCAACAAGTTCAGCGTCTTGGCCTTTAAGCCTGTTCGACTGCCCCCGTGTGTGGCTTCAAAGTCTAAAAGCCATACGCCAGTCAACTACAGGCGACAGAGGCACAGCCTCCAGTTCTTCAGCCTAAGTTGCAGGTACGACGGTCGATATGGGAAAATCTGTGATAGGCATTGCTACATCAGTTTCCCCAACATCACATCTGCTGCAACCTTCTACGGCAGCTTCCCGCTGTGTAACTTTCGCTAACACAGCTGCAAGCTGCGCTCGCAGATCAGCCACCTCAGCTCGCGTCTGCATACAGCAATCTCAGTCCCTAGACATATTGCTTTTCAAATGCGCGGAAAGAACAGAAAAAAAGGAACAGCAACTTGAAATAACCTGTACTTCCTACAAAATATAAACACTCAGAGATTACACTAACCAAATCTATACACCACTACAGATAAAATATAACAAGAAAATACGCTACTGCACTCGGCGACTGTTCAATCGCTACTAACGAGCACTACCTCCAAAAATGAGTTTTGTGGTTTGGAACATCAAAGGATCACTTCTCATCCAGTCCATTAGTGCTCATTTTCAAGGAGCTGTATTAGCGCAGGTTGTACTTATGTTGAAATGCAGCCTGGACCAGAATGGCAACTAATATTCCAAGGTGCATAGTGAATCTTGAATGACGAAAGTGATTTCCACGCCGAATTTTGACTTTAATGGCGTTATCATCGGCTCAAGACGTCTGTTGCCACTAAGTGAATAATTTGCGTGACCATATCATTCGGCGCCCTTTACCTTTCTTAGCTATTTCCCGACTTTGAGGTACACATCTGCTGGAGCTAAGAAAGCATTTAACCCATATTTTCAAGCCAAAAGAGGAAATTTTTCTGCTGGTAGTACTTTTAACAGAGACCTAACTCTTATACTATAACACACATTCAAGTTGACGAACTCTTAGGTGGCTGCTATTAATACAGTGTTTGCAGTTCTAGAGACACAGAGGGTCCACTTATGCTGAAAATTATTGTTTTTTTTTCTATGTACAGTCAGGGCCAGAATTCGCGAGACCCTTCACCTTTCGATTATGCTTCGTTCTAGACATGACTACCTTACGGGACAGCATAACGGGTAGGTGGTAATCTAAATTCAACCATACAATAAACCTTCAAATCCCCGTACTTTACCCAAAACTATATATAAAAAAAAATGTACCACGCGCAAGAAACTCGCAACCGGACAGAGGAGGTTTTCAGGGTTCTATAGCTAAAATAATTACCAATATACCCTTTTCGGTCACAATAATAAAACAATGAAATCCGTTGATGTATGAGGAATTATACCGCTTTACTCATAACGCTGATAGTTGTCGAAGGTTTCTTTACAGACAGCGGACAATCAGTAGCAAATGATTATATTATATAAAATATGACGAATGCTAAAACCATTAGCTAACACATGCACGGAAAAAATATTTGTATAGGACAGATAAAGGAGTTTGAATGGACTAAGTCACACTTTCCATATTTTCAGCATTATAGAACCGTGTATGACATATAAGCTTAAAATTTAAGGGTGAGTAAAAAGGGATTTTACGAAAGAACGCTAATGGTGATGTAAGCTGCGAAATATAAATTACGAGGGTTCAGAAAAAATCTCATTAATTTTTTTCCACCACAAAGACAGAATAAATGTGCAAAAACGTCCAAGAGGAAAAGTCGATACATATATTCTTGGGACCTAGCGCTAACAGTATCTCCTTATTCAAGTCAACCGCTCTAGATTATAATATTAATAACAATATTAATTGTGATAAAATAATGAAGAAAAGTAAATTCGTCTCCAATACTTAACTGCTGCATGTCTGGATCGCAAACCGTAGCACCTTATGACTTTTTTAAGGCAATGCCTAAACTAAAATGCACTAAAAAAATCGAAGCTACGCAAAGTCGAACGATTTGCCTTTCCTGGCCTGTATGGACCGTTCTCAGACACTTCCTTTGTATTGATATCGCCGTATCCACATTGCTACTGTGTATTTGTGAATCCCCAAGGTACTAGGAATTGAACTGTTTGCATGCTGTGCCTCACTAGAGTCCAGACCAAAATATCTGAATCTCGAAACAGAATAATTTCTCGTAAAGTGTGCTTACAGTATTTTTATTTAAAAATTGCACGATCAATACACAATATTAATTGTTTCATGTTGCCATACAAGTACACGAGGTAAAACATTATAAAGACCATTTGCAAGAGAACATGTTCAAGTCGAAAAACACAAAGTTTTTAAATGACGTATACATAGTTATGAATAAAGCGTTATTTTACAATACTTTCCTCCTTTCCCTTTCGCAACTGAAAAAAAAATTCATATGAAGCCTTTTTAGTTATTTTCGGCATAATGCTTGTCAGCATCTCTGCAGGTGGTTTACTTTCTAAAAGGAAATACTGTAGTACGAAATAACGGTATTTGGATAATTTTATTTACACAATATATAAAAGGAAATTATTGTTTGGAGTAGTATCAATAGCCATTGTGTCTGAGCATGATAACTGTTGAACTTTGACTATATATTGCTTACGACTATAAGTAAGTCTTGTTAACGTCGAGGTATCCTGTCATATTTATTCTTCAGATGCATTGATACTTGATTTAAGTGTGCTATTGTCACCGTTGTTACATCTGGAGTAATTAAAATTACGTGGAAGCATCAGAAAAAATTTTGAAGTTGATTTGGGTGTCGTGAATTTAAAATATCTTGAAGTTGATGTTGCATAATCTATTAAAAAAAAATCTTTCATTATCGTACTGATGGCGTGATAAATTGGCAAAAATTATGTTACAGGAAATGGATGCCGCAGACACAACATGGCGGTACAGAAAATGCTTGAGGGAACCCTATTCTCTTGCCCTTGAAAAAATCAGTAGGGAGAGAAGGGGGTTGCAGGCTCTTAGGTCTAAAACAGATGAGGCGTTTTACGCCGCGCGGTGGTCGAGTCGACGCATGGTCCAATGTAATTAAATGCGGCAAAATACACGATGCCGCGCGGCGCGTATGTCGTCTGTTTTGAACTCGCGGCGTGGCGACACAGCCAACTGGAAAAAAATAGATCAGAAATTGATTTTTCTCCCCTTTTTGTATCATTAAACTTTAGTGTTCAAATGTAACACTTAATTCACCATTAAATTAAACAGACACAATGAAAATTCGAATTTAATTTTTTACTTTTATCGAAAATATCTCCTGATTTCATATTATTTTAATAATACACATTTTCAGACCTCCAAATTTAATATTTTTCTATTGATCCAGCACCGAAACTTTATCTTAACTTTTAACTTAACCTGTACTTTTGAACTGTAATAAACAGTCTGAGTGGCGGATCGTTTCCAAAGAATGTGGCAATCCTATTTTTTATGACCAGCGTGCTCATATTTTTCATTTTAACAGGGAAAAATGAATTCAGAAGCACTGATGTCGTCGTTTTTTGTTGTGCTGTTCCACCTGTACAGCAACCACATTATCATTTCCCTCTCGTCTTCAATATCACTTGTTTTACAAAGAATTGAGTTATACGCGCCAATTCCACGGTCCACGTGCCAGTCGAGGATAGAGTTGCCAACCGTACTATAACATACAATATTGTACTGTATTTTGGGTCAGCGTACTATATACTGTTGAAAAAAAAATTATAGTACTGTACGCGAAGATACTAAATAACAATATTAAAAGAAATCTAGGTAAAAGTAACACATTGAAGAGAGTTTAACGACAGAACTACAGGCAAAAAATGGTAGCATATTTTTAAAATTATTTAAGACTGGCCGTCCCGTGCCAAAATTTCGCAAATAAAATGTGATCAATAGTGAGGAAGAATATGATGTCACCAAAGCTGAGTCATTACTCTTCATACTCCTACTTCATTTATCGATTTGGGTTAGAAATCCTGGGAGATAAATGGTTCGAAACACAAAATACGTAATTTAGAAATATTGACATTTTTTCCTTTTAAGGGTCGAATTACGAAATATACCTTTCTTAGAATATACTGTTACCACGGCGGAAACCTTAGTCTTTAATATGATATCTTATTTATCTATATCGGTTAGATATCAAGGGAGATAAATAGCTAGTGACACAAAAACGCATTGATACTTTTGCCCTTTAAGGGTCGAATTACGAAAAATTCCTTTCTTAACATATAATGTTACCACGGCGGAGACCTTAGTCTTTAAAATGATATCTCATTTATCTATATCGGTTAAATATTAAGGGAGATAAATCGCTCGTGACACAAAAACGAATTACAAAAATATTGATACTTTTGCCCTTTAAGGGTCGAATTCCGAAAAATTTCGGTCTTAATATATGACGTCACTAAAGAGGATATCTTATTCTTTAAGTTGATACTTCATTAAACGATTTTAGACAGGTATCCAGGGAGATAAATGACGCATAACATAGAAAACAGCATTTTATAAATATTGACATTTTCGTCCTTTAAAGGGTCGAATTCCGAAAACTTCATTTCTTAAAATATGAAGTGACCAAAGTGAAGACCATAAGCTTTAAAATGACACCTCATTCATTCATTTCGGTTAAGTATGAAGGAAGATACAGGCTTGTGACAAAAAAATACCTTATAGAAATAATATATATGATTATTTCAGTGCTGCCTTCTATTTCCACAACTTCGCCATTCACGGCAAAAATATTTTCAATTATGAATTTGAAATGGCTCATTAATAAAACAAACTACATTAATGAATGCAACAAGGAATATGACAATTTTACTGTAGACAAAAAAAATTTAAAATGTGCAGGTAACGGAAAAATAAAGTTTTTATAAAAATAAATAACTAAAAAACATAATTTATGTCATTTTCTTACTCTTTCCATAAAATACTATATTTGTCGAAGTATACTATATTTTTTCAGCTTATTCTAAAAAGTACTATAATCAGTCCAAAAAAATTGTTTGTAACTCTAGTAAAGGCGGCGGCTGGCACTCGAAAAGTCGCCTCGTGTGAATGATGTCGCTTCGTCTGTTTCAGGCCTTAAGGAGATGGTTGCGTGCTCACACACTACCCCCTCCTTGTAATTGATATTCCAACCCCTCCCTCCACCCACACCTTCTAGTAATTCATATCTCATATAACCCCAAAGAGATTCACTCTTGACTGAATATTTGCAACTAATACCCTCGCGCAAGTAATCGGTTGTAATCGGTACATGCTTTTGGTCCTGAGCAATATCTAACAGGTTGAAAGTAATTCCGCCTGTCAACTAACCGGTTATAATCTATGCCCCCACGAAGGTGTTTGGGTGTTAACCAGTTATAAGTTCTTACTTTATTTTTTCGTCTCTGGACATTATAAGCGTTTTCGCAAATATTAGACATGAGAAATAACCGGTTGATAGTGATAACTCATTTTCCACTGACGTTCTATTACGCCATGTGAGTTTTCACTTCTAGTGATTAAACCGCATTGTTATGCTCTTGAAAGAAAGATTAAAATATTATAGTTCTAAATATATATTAAACGCTATATCTATTACAAACAAATTGATTCAATTATTAATTCATCTAATAAAATAACGTAGTGCTTTCACAAGTAGACTTATTTGGTGTCGTAAAGATGTTCCTTGACATAATATTATTTTAAACACATTTCTGGCCTTTGACCACATACTTTAATCAATATTACTTACTCACTTGACATTATTGGGTGAGTACTGAAGTTTTAGTGAGTACTAAAGTTTTAGTTTGATACTAGAGTGGACACGGTTTTTTTTTTAATTTATTTGTGATGGTCGTTGGCTTACGCCAATTTGACCAGCTTATGGTTATATATTTCATTACATCGAGTTTCTTACATATCTAGTTCATTATTTTACATTTACATTATGTTGGGGACACATAATACTCGTTAAGTTCTTCATACATATTTGAATGACCTGTTTTAAACATTGAAGGGTCTTAAAGTGATATTTAGTTAAGACATGGTACAAATTGCATTTATTATAAACATTAATGTATCCTTTGTCTCGGCATTACCTATTGACTGTAATACATTTTAGATACGTAATAACCAATGGGGTGAGTATAGTATTTATCAATCCTATTACAACAAATCATCTCGGGTTTGCAGCCGGATTTTATTAAAAAGTGACAAGCTTTCGGTAACTAGCTCAGCAGACATCATCTGCAAACTCGAGAAGATTTTGTAACATAACATACGTCAGAGCCATGCAAGAGTATCTGTGGTCGGCGTAGTAAGCCAGTGTGGGGCTAGCTTAGTGGGGCAAGTTTAGTTGTCGACGCGGCAACATTTCGGTCGTAATTATAGAAATTGTGAAAAGACGAGAAGATTTGGCGGAGTGTAACGTGGAAACTAGTAATGTGTTATATTAACGGTTCTGCATGGAGTGCAGCGTTCTCCAGTGACTGTGGACGTGTTATGAGTACTGTGGAGAGTGTGGGAGTTTGTGCAATTTAATTCCTCTTGTCCCACGAGTCTGCAATTCTCGGAAAAGGAGTCTGATTCCTTATTTAAATATTGATTTGGTGGTGGTATTTTCCGTCGGTGTGATAGCGTAAGTTTATGAACTCAATAAAGTTTGGTAGTCTATATCTGTCCATTCTAAAGTATGTAAGCTTATCATTTAGTAACCCGACGAACGGTAATACCTAAACCTGGCGGCCGCGGCATAAAGAACCTTTTATTTGATCAATGAATATGCGTGTGTCGAGTAAGGGACGTTTCTAATAATCAAAATCTATAATTAGCCAGATAGCTTTGTTGTCTTTTATTCGCCTGGAAAGCCTACACTCACATAATCCTATTACAAGTTTTACATTTGAATTATATTTATAGAATCATTTAAACTAAATGTTTTGTAGTTATACATTCAGACTTTTATAATGTACAAGTATGTGACCAATTTTGCGTCCCTTATTTTATGATCTAAAACCGTGTATCGATCATGATCAGTAGGTCTATTATTTTATTGTAGTATATTAGATTTATCCTTTGTAAACTTTTCCCTGATTATAGATTGTCTATATTCGTCATTCGATGATATCTCATATTTAGATTTGATACTTAAAATTTTAGTTTGGTCTCATGTATAAATCAGGCTAGCGCACCATACACATTTTGTCTTTGCGACGTCAAGAGGAAGGCTACGGAAGTTGGAAATGGTTTATTAAGTTTTCCTAGGTTTTTGTACAGGTTATTTTGAGGGTTCTTGTGCTGATTGCATGCTAGGATGATATGATTTAAGTCCAATACTTCTTCATGATCTTCCTGACAGTAGGGTGGTTGGAACACTACTATTCTGCGTAAATGGCTTGGGAAACTTCCATGGCCCAGTCTTATGCGGATTATAGATGATATATGCCTTCCGCTCATTCTGTGGGTTGCAAACCAGGATCTGGGTGGAATATAGTATTGAATTAAAGCAAAGTGCCTTCCTCTGACCGATTGCGTAGTAGATCATGATTCTGCCCAGTCCCTAAAATATTCTTTCTTGATAATAGATTTAAAGTCTGTGTGCGGCAGTTGAACGTATTGTCGTTCTCCGTGTGATAAGCTCTCTTTTGCTGATAGGTCAACTGCTTCATTATGTTGAATTGAAGAACGATCCTTGATCCATACTAGAAGTACATCTTTTCTTGTCGCATACCACCAGCGGCTTCCAGGAGGATAAAGGGAAGAGAAAAGGTAAACCTCAAAAACATATTAAGATCATCTAAAAACTACCAATTAGAAACCAGCAATAGATATCCCCCCTGGAGGACATCGAACACCCAGACGTGGCAGCAGCCAACTCTCATCAACGAAATGAACACTAAGAGCAATCGAGACTCAATGACAATCACTACACTGCAGTACCTGAACCAACCACGAAGGTAGAGCGAACCCTCCAGTGGTAATGAAGGAAACGCGGGATTACTAGGAGATGAACCAAGCCCTAAGTAGCCACCTTACCGGGGGCTTGAAGAGTGTGTATAGTGAAGGACAATTGAAATACTTTGTCGACAACAAGCAGGATCACCAAACTCTACTAACATTCTTCAAACAACACAGAATTGACCACTTCAGTCATCAACTGCCGGATGAGAAACCACTGAAGGTGGTGATAAAAAGACTTTCACCATCAGTCAGAACAGAATGCATCCAGGAAGACCTAAAATCCAAGGGATTTGACGTGCATCAATTCAAGAAGAGGAACCAAGAACACAGAGAGCTCATTCCACTTGCTACCTTTATAATAACATTGAATCCTGGCGCAGAGTCAAACGCGATCTATAACGTTGCACAATTCAATAGATTAGAGTAAAAATAGAACGATATAAAAACCTAAATGACCCCCCGCAATGAGTAAAATGCCAGCGTCAAAGACACACTGGTAACTATTGCAATTTCCCTGCTAGGTGTGTCAAATGCGCAGGTCTATATTCGAGCAAAAACTGCACTATTCCAAACAGGCAAAATGTGTTAACTGTAAAGGTGATCATCCAGCTGCCCAATACATCAGAAGATAGTGAAGCCGCCTAAACCAAAACAGAAAGTTGACGAAGCCCAGAATTTCCTAAATAATCGCCGAAAGGAGAAAAAAATTCATCAGAGGTCACACAGCCAAAGCACTAAACAAAACAGAACTGAACAGTATTGCAACTCTCAAAGAAGGGAAACAGAACGGATTCAATCATTCGTTGATACACTTTAAGGATGTAGGAAAAATAAGTACAGACAAATAGTTTCAGAAGAAGAAGAGGACTCCGACAGCCAAGTCAACTTCCTCGACATGAGAAAATTCCTTCAAATGATTAGATGAACAATGAAAAAAATTAATAGTGCCAAAGACAGTTCACTAAACTCTTTGCATCCATGGAAGGTGTCATGGCCATGCTAAAATAATGGCAAGAAACCCACCCAAACGGAGCGACCTAAGCATCGCTATTTGGAACGCGAATTGAATCAAAAAGAAATAGTTAGAATTACTAGATTTTCAAACCGTCACAACGTCAACGTAATTCTACTGTCAGAAACCCATCACAAACCCTAGGACACCTTTCAACTTTCAGGCTTATAAATATACAGATCAGGCAGAATATGGCACGGTCATCGCAGTCAGGAACGCCTTGCCACACGCAGTCATCAAAACTATCAACCTGCTGGAATTGGAAACTACGTCCATACAAAGAAAGTACACTTAATTCTAGCATCAGTTTACCTGTCACCGAACAGAGCTGTAATCGAACAAGACTTAGAAGAAATGCTGTCAAAAGGGGATAAGATAGGAGGATAGGAGGTGACTGAACAGCAAGCATACCACATGGGACTCCTGTACATCAAATGTCAAAGGAGAACAGTTGTACCAATTAGCTGAAATATGGTACTTACATATTTATGGTCCTACTGATGCAGTTGGACGGTCACTCAGTATAGTAGTGTGATATAGCTTGATATTTTATCTTTAGTGGTGTGTGGATTTAGTTAGTTTTATCTCTGAGTGTTTACTTTTGTAGAAAGTAGAGGTTAGTTGCAGTTGGACGGTCACTCAGTATAGTAGTGTGATTTAGCTTGACATTTTATCTTTAGTGTGTGTGGATTTAGTTAGTTTTATCTCTGAGTGTTTACTTTTGTAGAAAGTAGAGGTTAGTTGCAGTTGGACGGTCACTCAGTATAGTAGTGTGATATAGCTTGATATTTTATCTTTAGTGGTGTGTGGATTTAGTTAGTTTTATCTCTGAGTGTTTACTTTTGTAGAAAGTAGAGGTTAGTTGCAGTTGGACGGTCACTCAGTATAGTAGTGTGATTTAGCTTGACATTTTATCTTTAGTGGTGTGTGGATTTAGTTAGTTTTATCTCTGAGTGTTTACTTTTGTAGAAAGTAGAGGTGAGTTGCAGTTGGACGGTCACTCAGTATAGTAGTGTGATATAGCTTGATATTTTATCTTTAGTGGTGTGTGGATTTAGTTAGTTTTATCTCTGAGTGTTTACTTTTGTAGAAAGTAGAGGTTAGTTGCAGTTGGACGGTCACTCAGTATAGTAGTGTGATATAGCTTGATATTTTATCTTTAGTGGTGTGTGGATTTAGTTAGTTTTATCTCTGAGTGTTTACTTTCGTAGAATGTAGAGGTTAGTTGCAGTTGGACGGTCACTCAATATAGTAGTGTGATTTAGCTTGACATTTTATCTTTAGTGGTGTGTGGATTTAGTTAGTTTTATCTCTGAGTGTTTACTTTTGTAGAATGTAGAGGTTAGTTGCAGTTGGACGGTCACTCAATATAGTAGTGTGATTTAGCTTGACATTTTATCTTTAGTGGTGTGTGGATTTAGTTAGTTTTATCTCTGAGTGTTTACTTTTGTAGAAAGTAGAGGTTAGTTGCAGTTGGACGGTCACTCAGTATAGTAGTGTGATTTAGCTTGACATTTTATCTTTAGTGGTGTGTGGATTTAGTTAGTTTTATCTCTGAGTGTTTACTTTTGTAGAAAGTAGAGGTTAGTTGCAGTTGGACGGTCACTCAGTATAGTAGTGTGATTTAGCTTGACATTTTATCTTTAGTGGTGTGTGGATTTAGTTAGTTTTATCTCTGAGTGTTTACTTTTGTAGAAAGTAGAGTTTAGTTGCAGTTGGACGGTCACTCAGTATAGTAGTGTGATTTAGCTTGACATTTTATCTTTAGTGGTGTGTGGATTTAGTTAGTTTTATCTCTGAGTGTTTACTTTTGTAGAAAGTAGAGGTTAGTTGCAGTTGGACGGTCACTCAGTATAGTAGTGTGATTTAGCTTGACATTTTATCTTTAGTGGTGTGTGGATTTAGTTAGTTTTATCTCTGAGTGTTTACTTTTGTAGAAAGTAGAGGTTAGTTGCAGTTGGACGGTCACTTAGTATAGTAGTGTGATTTAGCTTGACATTTTATCTTTAGTGGTGTGTGGATTTAGTTAGTTTTATCTCTGAGTGTTTACTTTTGTAGAAAGTAGAGGTTAGTTGCAGTTGGACGGTCACTCAGTAAAGTAGCGTGATTTAGCTTGATATTTTATCTTTAGTGGTGTGTGAATTTGCTTTATCTCTGATTGTTAACTTTTTTTAAGAAGTACAGGTTATTAGCAGTTTAAGGTCTTTTCCTCAGTAGCTTATCTTTGTGTTACATTTTATCTCTAGTGGGGTGTAGATTTGATTAGTGTTCTCACTGAGTTTTTGCAGTTTATCCAACGTACAGATTAGTTCGAGTTTCTGTTCATTTTTCTTTTTTATTCGATTTTAAAAAGCAGTATGTCTAGGGACTGTGATTGCTGTATGCAGACGCGAGCTGAGGTGGCTGATCTGCGCGCTCAGCTTGCTGCTGTGTTAGCGAAAGTTATACAGCTGGATGCTGTCGTAGAAGGTTGCAGCAGATGCGATATTGGGGAATTCGATGTAGCCACGCCACTCACTGATTCACCTATGTCGAGCATTGTACCTGCGTCCCAGGCTGAAAAGTTGGAGGCTGTGCCTATGTCACCTAACGGTGACTGGCATATGCCTACCAGACTTCGAAGCCGCACACGGGGGCAGTCGAACAGGCTTAAAGGCCAAGACGGTGAACTTGTTCGACTGTCCAACCGGTATGACGTATTGTCGGAGGCTGATTCAGTCCCGCAATTGTCATCCTGCGAGCTGACGGCCCCACAGCCCACTAGGTCTGGGTGATCGCAGAAGGGTATTCTGGTAGTTGGGAGCTCTAATGTTAGGCGGTTTATAGAGAACCTTAGGGAAATGGCGGATTACTCGGGGAAGAAATCCAACGTCCATTCGGTGTGTATTCCGTGTGGTCTGATCCGAGATGTGGAGCAGGCCATCCCGGATGCCATAGAACCAACGGGGTGTAGCCAACTGCAGATTGTGGCTCATGTCGGCACCAACGATGCTTGTCGCCTTGGGTTGGAGGTTATCCTCTCTTCCTTCCGGCGGCTGGCTGAAAGGGTGAACTCTGTGGTCAGTGGCCGCAAGATTTCGGCGAAGCTAACCATCTGTAGCATCTACGACGTTTCTGTGATGATATTGGCTACAGATTTCTCGATCTCCGCCACAGGGTTGAGTCGTGTAGGGCTCCCTTGAATAGGTCAGGTGTGCACTACACACGTGAACGGCTACACGGGTGGCAGGGGCCGTGTGGAATGCACTGGGTGGTTTTTTAGGCTGGAGGAGGAAGACCCGAAACATGAAATACAGTTACGGGAAACCCAATCAGATACAACACCGGAATGTAGGAGGAACGTAAAAGAGTCACAACAGTTAAAAGTACTCGTAATTAACTGTAGAAGCATTTGTAACAAACAACCAGAACTTGAAAACGTTATTTGTAGTACAGAAGCGGATATCATTATTGGTACAGAAAGTTGGCTAAAACCGGAAATAGGTTCTGCCGAAACTTTTAAAGACAGCATGAACGTTTTTCGTACAGACAGATTACATTCTCATGGCGGTGGAGTATTTATAGCTGTGAGTAAATTCCTGCCATGTAATGAACTAGACGTCAATACTATCTGTGAAATCATCTGGATTAAACTCAATGTTGCTGGGTCAAAAGTCGTCATAGGCGCCTTCAACCGTCCACCCGATTCCGACATAGCTATCGCCGAGGAGCTAAGAAATAATGTAAATAGTATAGCTAGCCGTTTTCAGGATCATGATACGATTCTAGGAGGCGACTTCATCCTGCCTTATATCGACTGGCGTAATTACGTTCACATTACTGGTAGCAGGGATAAGGCAGCTTCTGAAGTAGTTCTCTATCTGCTCTCAGATAATCATCTCTAGCAGCTAGTTAATGAACCTACGCTGTGTCATAACGTAAGCAAAAACATTTTTAGATCTGCTGGTTACCAACAGACGAGAATTATTCACAGACATTTCAACGACCACAAGAATAAGCGATAAAAATCGGTAATTGCGACTATCAAATTAATGACTAAGCGAAAAAGGGGGATAGGATAGATTGTATAAAGATTCAGTAAGGCCTCAAAGGAGTGTTTTCGAACCTACCTGAGGAATAATTACCATAACTTTAAGTTAACAAAGAACACCGTTGAAGAGATGTGGCATCGATTTATACATTTAGTCAGGGAAGGTATGGAAGTACATATACCGAAGCGGAAAATAAATGGGGAGAATGATCCATCGTGGTACACATGCGAAGTCAAAAGATTACTCAAAAAACGAAGGAGGATACACGCACGCTACAGAAGGAAGAGGTCTCGCAGCGATTTAGAAACCTTGTCTGAGTTAAGAGGACGTGTGAAGAATGTGATGCGTGAGACCTTCAACGATTTTCATTCAAACACTCTCGCTAAGATTCTCGCAGAAAACCCAAAGAAATTTTGGTCGTATGTTCGGAAAGTCAGTTTTACCAACAGCAATATTCCAGTGCTAGTTCCCGAAGGGCCCGAGGTTATTGAAAGCCGCGATAAAGCTAATGTACTAAATACTGTATTCAAAAATTCATTTACTGATGAAAATAAGGATAGCATTCCCGTTTTTCCACGTCGTGTCGAGTTGGAGATGGAATCATTACGAATAGATACTGCAGGTATCATAAAGCAATTAGAGCTCCTAAAGTGGGGAAAATCACCTGGCCCGGATGGTATTCCAGTAAGAGTATTTTCAGAGTATGCGGCGGAAATCGGGTCATTTTTGTCTGATATATTCAATAAATCCCTAGAAGAGCGAAAAGTACCTTCTGACTGGAAAATAGCACAAGTAACTCCGATTTTCAAGAAAGGTAATCGAAGTGATCCTGGAGACTAGAGTTATGGAGCATATTATATGCTCGAACATTATGAATTTCCTAGATGAAAATAATTTGCTTACAACATATCAACACGGATTTCGGAAGAAAAGATCATGTGAAACACTGCTGGCCCTATTTACACACGACGTAATGAAAGTTATTGATGCAGGTTCACAAGTAGATGCAATTTTTTTTAGATTTTCAGAATGCCTTTGACTCTATGCCACACAACCGCCTTATAGCGAAGCTTCGAGCGTACTGTATATCAGATCAGCTTTGTGAATGGATAAACGATTTTCTAACTGGTCGGTCGCAGTATGTTTTCGTTGAAGGAGAAAGTTCTTCTAATCTAGATGTTACATCGGGTGTACCTCAAGGAAGTGTAATAGGACCACTTCTTTTCTTAATTTTTATAAACGATTTCGGAGACAAAGGAAAAAGCCTTTTTAGATTGTTTGCTGATGATGCGGTTATTTATAGGGAAGTAAGAAATTTGGTCGATTGCTTAGAAATTCAGCGAGATCTGGATGTTATTTTGGCTTGGTGCGCTGAGTGGCAACTTACTCTAAATTGTAAAAAGTGCAAGGCAATGAGCATAACTAACAAAAAGAATCTAATTGTTCAGAAATACGAGATAAACAGTTCAGTTATTGATATGGTTGATTCTATGAAATATTTGGGAGTAACAGTACAAAGGAATATGAAATGGGACTTACATATTAATACGTTGGTAGGTAGAGCTAATTCTAGGCTGCGGTTCCTAGGTCGAATTTTGAAAAATTTTAATGAACAAACAAAGGAGATAGCGTACAAATCTCTTGTGCGTCCACATTTGGACTATTGTTGTGCCATTTGGATCCGTTTCATAAGGGGCTGATTGAGAGTACAGAGAAAGTACAGAGAAGAGCCTCTCGATTCGTGACCGCTTGCTACAGTCCTTATGAAAGCGTTACAGAACTGATTAGTAAACTAGGCTGGGAGTATCTGGTAGACAGACGACGCACGTTTCGTATAAACTTATTGGTAAACATGTGTACTCCCACTTTCACTTACGAGTGTAGTGAAATACTTCGTCCACCAACCTATTTGGGTCGGAATGACAGGAAAGATAAAATTATAGAAATAAGGTGCCGCACTGATTCCTACATGAATTATTTTTTTCCTCGTACCATTAGGGATTCGAATGTACAACAAAGAGATTAGGTTTGGTGCTGAGCACCCCCTGCCACCCACAGATTTGTGATTTGCAGAGTATATATACAGATGTAGATGATGCTACCTGCATTCCTAATCCGCGGCAACGCTTAGCCTGACGCCCTCGACATCGTCGTAGTTAAATTCAAGAATTTTACTCAAACGCATATTAGCAGCAAGAATGAAAAAAGAAACCAACTGGAATATTTCTACAGACAGATTCACAACGAAATAAATACTACCATTAATGTATCGTCACCTGATCGCACCTAGAAGGCCATCAATCACTTGAACCATACGATCAAAGAAACAGAAAGAAAAGCGTCTGTCACCACCACCATCTTATGCAACAACTTACATTATGAACTGCCGGACCAACTCGAGAAATCGATACAGGTCACTGTGGCACAGCTTCCGCGACCCTGCCGAACGCCGAAGATTCCAGTATTACTCGCGGCAACTTAGTGCGCGCTGAGAGGAAAGAAGTACAGAAAGATGGGAGGATAAGATGGCCCACCTCTTCCTATAAATAGGGAAGCCTGGGATTTAATTCGAGCCCTAAAGGTGCCAAAGGTAGCCAAATCTCCAATATTAGGCCATGCTGGCCCTTTCTTTCTGCCGTTAGAGAAAGCGGAAATTCTGAAAGAGCACTTCGCTGCCCAACATACAGAAGTGGAGTATCCTCTAACTCCAGTGGAAGAACAGGTGGAGGCCGAAACTATTCAACGAGTGGAAGAAAGGCTAACAGACCCCCATCTGACCAGCCACAGTTAACAACACCAGGTGAAGTGAAGTCAGTTATCAAGATACTAGTTTTAAAAAAATCACCTGGAATCGACGGTATATGAATACCCAACTTAAGAATATACCAAGGAAAGGCCTAGTACTCCTGAGTAGAATATTCAGTGCGTACCTACTCCAACATTAATTTCCAACATCATGGAAGACAGCCAAGGTCATAGCTCTCCCTAAAAGGGGTAAGGACAAATAGAATCCTAATATTTATATACCAATCAGCTTACTTCTAGCCTCCTCCAAACTGCTAGATCGATTTCTGCTGAAGAGGATCAAAGCTAGTTTAGATTTTGGACATACCATCAGACGAGAACAAATCGGATTTCAAAACAGACTAGGAGCCACTTGTCATTTAGTAAAGACCACTGAACAAATTAGTAAAGGTTTCAATTGGAACAAGTCTTCGGCTGCCATATTTGTCGACATCGAAGAAGCCTGCGACAAGGTTTGGCATAACAAACTTATAGATAAATTATACCAACAAACTAATATCCCAGACTGCTATATATCCCACATCGCAAACTACCTCAAAGACAGGAGATTCTTCATTCGAATCGAAGTCCAGAAATCTGCTACTTATACCATTCATGTGTAACTTCCTCAGGGATCCTCAATAGCTCCTCCACTGTTCAGTATTGACGTCAATGACATAAGAACCCCGTCAAACGTCTACTAGCACAATTTGTGGACGACACGGTTGTCTATGCAACTGGAGGTAAACTCGAAAGGAATATATCCAACGCCCAAACAGGGCTTGATGCATTCAGCCAATGGTGTCGGGAAAACAAGGTGAAAGTTAATACTATTAAGTGTGCCGCAGTGTATTTCTCCAGGAAATGGCCGATCCTACAAAGACAGCTTGAATTAATGGGACAGAAGATACCTTGACTTACCGAGCACTGGTACCTGCGGATAACTGTAGACCGAAAACTCATCTATTTACAACATGTTCTCGATAGACGGAAAAAAGCTTTAGCGGTGGAAATGAATTTGGCACCAGGAGAAACGACCTGAACCTCGATACAAAAATAAGAGTTTATAAAGCAGTAATCTTGCCCTACATCATGTACGGTTGTCAGGTTTGGGGATCAGCATGCAAATCAACACTGCTACACCTACAAAGAATTCAAAATAAATGCTTACCTACGTTTGCTCATGCTATCTTCTATACGCCAACAGACCTACTACATGAAACCACAAATATGCCTATGATTCAAGTATAAATCTATCGCCAAGCAGACAAATTCTTTAGTAAACTTGATGCAATTCGCCCTGAAGTAGACAGATTGGAGTCGGTCGGAATAGTTCAGCCAATGGAATGGCACAAATACAAAGTGCCACTTAGCACAGTAATGAATCTCCAATAAAGGATACATATCAAACTAACACTAAAAATAAAATAAAATAAAATAAAAAGAAACACTTTACAATAAGAATACTGAAGAGTTTCCCTCAATGACCATCAAATAATGGCAATAGCCAGGTTTTTCCCTAAAGTGCATACCTACGATCCCAATAAAAACCAGTAGATTAAGGTAGAAAATGCCGTTGACGTAGCGAATATATATATATATATATATATATATATATATATATATATATAGAGAGAGAGAGAGAGAGAGAGAAGTACATCTTTTCCTTCTATATTAACCGAATGTATCAATTATATAATGTCAACTAAAATGATATTTAGGTCACTATATCTATTTGAGTTGTCTAGTTTTAAGGCTACACTTTTCAAATCTGTTAGGATCCTGATTTTATTTTATCGCTTATATTCATATTTTATTGCTTCTCTGATTGCAAGGGATTCGGCAGTGTATATCGAAGTTTCAGGTGGAAGACAGACTTGCTTAGAAACTTTCGATTCAGGACAAAAGTGTATATCAAAGTTTCTGGTGGAAGACAGACTCGCTTAGAAACTTTCGATTCAGGACAAAAGTGTATATCAAAGTTTCTGGTGGAAGACAGACTCGCTTAGAAACTTTCGATTCAGGACAAAAGTAGGTGTATCCAATTCCGTGAGAGGATTTCGAGTCGTCTATGTAAATGTGGAAGTAATTCGGCCACGTTTGAGATCAGAATCCCTCCACCAAGGATTTTACTTTCCCACTTTTCATAATTCAGTTTGGTAGATAGTGTAAATTGTGTTTGAATCTTAAAACCTCATAATGCCTTGAAAAAAGCTAAGAATTTCGTATTGAATAATTAAAGGTGCCATAAGTTTTATTTTGTCGTAGCTTACGATCAACAAGAGAGTTCTTAAAACTATTACTATTACTCCGCGATTTACTAAAAGTGTGTGGCGGAAGGTGTATTGCACCTATCCGAAATGGTAATAGTTTGGAAGGGATATACAGGGTATGGCAGGAGGCGCCCGTTGACTATTGTGAGGAACCATCCCAGCATTATCTCGGAAAACCACGGAAAACCCGTATCAGGATGGCCGGAGAGCTTTATCGAAAGCTACTCCTGTCGTATTTTAAGTTTACTCTCCCGGTAAATCCTTTCTATTCCATTTCCTAATCGCTCGTGGAAAAATGAATACAGAAAAGAATCCGTTCTGGTCATGATTTCTCTTATTTTCACGGTCATTCCGAGATACGAATGATGCTGGTAGCAAAATTTGTTTGCTGTCATTCCGAAATATGTCAGTCGTGAATTTTGCAATTAGCTTCTGTCGAGAGAAACGCCTTCAGTGTTTCAGGTCTTCCCAACCTAACTCCTTCTACATCGCACTTACGCTTTACCTCCAAGTATATATACCTGTCACGAATCGGGCGACTCTTCTTTGGACCTTCTCTAATGCATCCATTAAACCCTTTTGATGGGGACACCATGCAGAACAACAATACTCAAAGTGAGGCCGCACTAGTGACTTATATGCAATCGAATTAATTTTCGGAGTGCATTGTTTTAAATTACGACCTAGAATTGTTTTGTAACAAAGCGTAGTCTTCCTGGGTTTTGATTTCACGATAAATAATAGCATCATCGGCAAATAACCTTTTCATCCCCTTTATTACTTCACACAAATCATTAATGTATATGAGAAACAACAGAGGCCCTATCACGTTTTCCTGGGGAAATCCAGACCCCACTTCAGTAAGTGATGAACGCTCACCGTCGAGAACTACACACTGTGTTCTGCCCTTCAGGAAGTCTGCAACCCAGCGCATATTTGACCAGATATGCCGTAACAACGAAGTTTCCTAAGTAACCTAGCGTGAGGCACAGTGTCGAAAGCTTTTTTAAAATCTAATAGAACTGTATCAACCTGGGGTTTCCCATCTATAATACGGCACAGGTCGTGAATTAAAAGTGCAAGTTGTGTTTCGCAGCATCGGCCTTTCCTGAATCCATGTTGATTTGGGTTTAAAAGCTCACCTTCATCCAAAAACCGCATGACATTTGAATAGATGATGTGTTCTAAAATCCTACAAAATACTGATGTTAACGAGATCGGTCTATTATTTTGAGGATCATTAACACTCCCATTTTTAAACACTGGACTTGCGAAGGCGGTCTTCCATTCGGCTGGTATTTTTCCTTGATCCATGGAGGCGATATATAATTTCATCAAATACGGTGCAATTTCCTTTGCGTACCTGGAGTAGAATCTTGTAGAAATACCGTCTGGTCCGGGAGCGTTATCAGTTCTTACATTCATAAGCAGTTTAGTTATTCCCTCGACATCAAGAACGATATCATTCATAATTTTGTTGGTACGATTGCCAACTGTTGGAATCTCCTTTAAGTTTTCTGTCATGTAAGCTTTTTAAAATATATTATTCAAGATTTCAGCTTTCTCTACGATAGTTTCGGATAATTCCACATTTTCTTAATCAGTGTGAGCATAACCTTACGAGAGCCTGTTAATAATTTGACATACTACCAGAACATTTTTGAATCAGTAATCAGATCTCCTGATAAATGCCTGGCTTGGAATTCTTTAATCACATCACGCATTGTCTTACGTACTTCCGCTCGTAACAGGCAGTACAGCAGGGGGACGAGGGCCGATCCTTGGGGTACGCCAGCCATTATTCTTCGTCGGGTTGAAGTGACTTTGTCGACTCTTACGCTGAATGTTCGTTGTAGATACGACTTGATCAGCTTGATTAATTTGCCAGGAAACCCCTGCTCATACAGTCTCAGCAGAAGGCCAGCGTGTCAAACCGAGTCCAAAGCTCGGGAAATATCCAGTAGTACCATTCCACAACAGTGTTTAAAATTGAACGCTGGAGAGGCAGTCTCAACCACCCTCATCAGCTGTTGAGTGGTCGAATGCCCACGACAAAACCCTAGCTGGTGGTTGGGTAATATTCCTTGCTGTTCGATGTGACGATTTAATCGTTTCAGGAGCAGGCGCTCAAACACTTTACTTACTGAGGGGAGCAGGCTGACGGGTCTATAGCTTTGTGGCAGCGATGGATTTTTCCCAGCCTCATGAATCGCTACGATTTCTGCGTGCTTCCATCGCGCCGGGTACGTCTGCGTTTGGATAATGTTGTTGAAGACGGCAGCAAGGTAGTCCTGAATGCAACCTATCCTATGGAAAATGTTCATGTTACTATTAAAAATTCGTCGGAACTTATATCCGGTTTTAACCAAGTTTCTGTGCCTGTTACGATATCAGCATCTGTACTACGAATAACGTTTTCGAGTTAAGGCTGTTTATTACAAACTACTTCTGCAGTTAACTACTAGAACTTTTAATGTTCGGGATTCTTTTAAGCTACGCCCTAACACGCAGTGCTGAATTATCTTGGCTGTCCGTAAATGAATTTCCTCCTCAGGGTCATCATCCCTCAGCCTAAACCCCCCCCCCCCACCCCAATGCACGCCACACGGCCCTCTGCCACCCGTGTAGCCGATTCCCGTGTGTAGTGCACCCATGATCTATCCAAGGGATCCTGTACTAGACTCAACCCCACAGGCGAAGATCAAGGAATCTGCAGCCATGACTATCACAGAAACGCCGTAATCTCTGGTTCAAGCCCCTCAACACGGCTCTGAACCAGAGGTCCACAGTCAGTTCCTATCGACAATGCTACAGATAGTTAGCTCAGCAGAAATCTTGCGGCCAATGGCCACAGAGTTTACCCTTTCTGCAAGTCGCCCAAAGGACGAAAGGATTACATCCGACCCTAGGGCGGCAAGCATCATTGGTGGTATTTGTGAGTCGTAATAGATCGCACCTTGTCGTATAATAAACATCTAAACAACCTTCGCAGCAAAACTAAGAACCAGGAATAATATTCTGCAGAAGTTAACTGGCACCTCCTGGGGAGCATCCGCCTCCACACTCCAGCACATCAGCACTGAGTCTAGTGTATTCTGCAGCTGAGTTCATCTGTCTGGATGAATAGCACCCACGTCAAAAAGATCGACACAGTTTTGAAGCCAGACAATGCGGATAGATTAGTGAATGTATCAAGACCACTCCACTGTACTGGCTACCAGTTTTGTGTGGACATCGAATCACTTACAATAAGAGGACACAATCTCCTAATTGCCCATTTAATAAGATCTGTCATAACTTGGATCTACCTATCCATGACGATATGGATAATCAGTTTGAGAGACTTAAATCAAGAAATCCAAGCGTAAAAACTGTAAAACAGATTATTTCTGAAAATTTTAATGGGAGAGAAGCTTGGAAACTGGAGTGGAAAGCCTCAGCCCCACCAGAATGGCACTCCCTGTTTGACAGTCAACAGGCACTAAAGGGACTCGACCTTCCTCGCAAGACCTGGGCAGCTCTTAACAGAGTTAGGTCTGGTCACGGCAGATCTGCTTCAGCTCTGTACACATGGGGAATGAGAGATTCACTGAGATGCGACTGTGGTGAGGAAACGCAAACCATCCGTCACGTGACATTTGATTGCCCTCTTCGAGTCTTCAGAGGATCACCGATAGATTTTATTAATATTTCAAATGAAGCTTTAGATTGGCTACACCATGTTAATTTTGTTTTTTAATTGTAATTTAATGTTAAATTGTATTATTTTTGTGCAATGGCGATAAACTAAGAAAATAAATAAATTTCGTATTATGAATTCTTACCCAAACTGCGATGGCTTGGAATGAAATTAAGCGCGTATAGTTCAATATGTATTGCTATAAATGGTATCCTGTTTTGTATTACTATAGCTACTACTCCTTTTGCGTAATATGTGTTAGCCTTGGAAGTGGAGGGGAGTTTCAGATTTTAGCTAAGTTTCTGATACTGCTGTGATATTTATATCATTACTGCTTAATTCTCTTTGAAAAGATTCTTGATTTGCTAGAATTGATCTAGCGTCCCATTGCAGAACCTTAAATTTGGAATATGTTTACTAGTCTTTCTAGAACAATTGATGGGTTGAACGAATTTTCTGCTTAAGATCTAGCTTCTTTGATAAAAAGCATAATAGGATTGGATATTTTTTCTACTAGGCTTTCATTTTGAGGATGTGTCATCTCTGTAAGAGCGTAAGGCACGTTAAGCTGTTGATTCATTGAAGGTTGTATGAGGTTTGTGTTTTGAATCCTTTCTCAGGGAGGGGAGGCGTACTGTGGGGTTTCCGTCTGGTTCGATTGGGCCGAGGGTCTGCGATTGCCTGTGATGATTGGAGTGTTGGGGCCGTTATATGTGTATAGGAATTTCCTTGTATTCAGATCTGAGTTTTCTTTAGTGAATCTTATATTCTTAAAGTATTTGGGATCTTTAGTCCAGGTATATCGATTAGGAAAGTTGATGGTTCAAGTTCATTAGAGGCTACTTGCGCTGTTTGGAGGTGTCTATACTTTGGAGGATCGGCAGTGATTTTTGCGTAGCTGTGAACCATTTCGCCGAATTGGTTGGGGTGGGTGGCATATATGGTATTGATTTTTTCCGCTCTCAGGTATTATGGACAATTTTTGTTAATGAAGAGGTGATTCCCATTGTAAAATATGCGGCATGGGTTGCCCTGAGAGGGGCAAAGCTTTTAATCACGAGGCCCTGCACAATTGATACATCTTTGTTGGGTATGGCATTGCGCTTTGACGTGATTATAACGTAAACATTGAAAACACTGAATTAGGGATGGGACGTAAGGCTCGACTTTGCATCGCATTCTGTATAAGTAAATATATTCAGGAAGAACCTGGGATTTGAAGAAAAGTAATCAAATCTCTGAATGTTGTCTCCCAGATGTTTACGTATTTTTTGGAGAAGCGTTTGATGTTGATCACTTTGTACTGAGTTTCAATTGATTCCGAAATTTCCTTAATGCTTTAACTATTGTCCACGTTTCTAATTACGCCCTGTCTTGTTGTCAAAGAAGTTGGGATATATGCCTCCAAGCCGATATCTTTAAAGGATTCTAGAGCAACAAGTTGATTTGCCGATTCTCCCGTTTTACATTCTATTCTAACTCTGTTACGGCCAGCAAATGTAATGTTAACTATTTGATGTTTTAGTTGATTATGATGCTGGAATAAAAACTTTGCCAGAGCCATGGGGTGCCATTTTCCAACGTTCCTATCGAAACTTTCTATCATCACAATGTATGAACAATTGTCTGAGGCACAAAATCTGTTGTTTATACTGTTATCGTTCTTGACACGCTGCTCTCCTGCAAGTACCGTTGCTACTTTTGGCTGTTGGTTGTCTACTGAAAACTCCATTCTGATGGGTTCTGAATCTTCTTGATCACTGCGTCCTTCTTGTTCAAGGAGGTATCGAAATCTGCAGATGTTTCTGGTGATGGCGGGGAACGAGGACGATTCTTCGCTGGCTGATTTGTTGATCTTCTGCTGATTCAGCCAACGGTAGTTGTGGAAAGTGGTCCTGGTACTGAAGTATGGGGGCTGGTCTGATGTGTTGAACGTCTCGCGTGACGGAATGTTGATCGAGGTTGAGGGTGATTCACTGGCGTAGCACGTTTGCAGCACTGTTCCTATTGTTTGGCCTGTATCTTAGAACTGAGGACCTTCCATTGTTATCAGTTTGAACTACGACCCAGATGAGCTAGTTTCGTCTACCACGAGAAAAGTTAAACTTATACACACACATGTAACCTCATTAGAGAAAATACGTTCA
>JARYHS010013287.1:0-18987 GCA_031002005.1 Vandiemenella viatica | reverse complement strand
AGTATTAACTATTTATTTTATTTTTGTTCAAACAACGCTACTTTTTAATTTCGATAAATATGGAAATGTCTCGCGCAATTTTCTGTAAAGCGCCACACACGCTTACAGAAGAAATGCAGGCCGATGCCTGTGATGAAAAACTGTAGACTGAAGAGGAGACAGATGGTGTTGTCTCTATACGCCATGGACTGGGCTGATGGTCACACAATATAGTTCGTGAACTTCAGGCCAGTGAACTGAAGCTTCTGAACTTCAGTCCAGCTGACTATTCCAAAAATCGATGAACCCGCGTGGATGCAGTGTAGTTGTACTTTTCAAATTCACTGTTTCATTAACGTAATTCACGTTCATAATGGGTCGCATTTTATTACGAAGAAAACGTTGTACGATAGCGTTCTTGAATAATATGTTATTACTTCAATACCGGGACGCAAAATGAGGTTTTGGATGAAACAGTGGTTGCAAGAAATAGGTAATGGTTCCCACATGTCTTTTTTGCGTGAACTACGATGATGATTTAATTAATTACTTAGAAATGAGTGACGAAAATTTCAATGAATTGATAAGTACAATTAGTCCAGTTATCACAATAGTCAAACACCCGAATGCGCCAAGCAATTACAGCAGAAGAAAGACTGACTGACAGTCACGTTGAGATTTTTGGCTACTTATCAGAGTAGAGATGGGTCCTTCGCGAGTGAAGCAGTTCTTTAGAACAGTTCTTTTGAAAGAGGGAGTGAGCTATCGCTCACTAAAAATGAACGGTAGTTCTTCTTGGAGGCCGCAATGACGGTGGTGTGTCGGTCTCGATTGAACTTAGGTTCGCGATTGAACTTAAGTTCAATCTAGTGTGTGCCAACAATAAGTCGGTTTCGACTTTGCCACTCTCGCCGGACCCATGTTTGTTCTCTGTTCCACGCCGTTCATTGTTGATCTGCTCCGCTCTGAAAAAATAAGAAATCCCGAAGATCGAGAAGAGCAAGTTCGTTCGCGACGTTCTCAGATTCCAGCGCTCAACGTGGAAAGAGCTATTTCGTTCGCGACGTTCTCCGATTCCAGCGCTCATCACAGCGCGGAGCAATGCCACTGGTGAGCTAATTCTTTCGAATCTGACGTCCCGCTCCGCTTCTCGTTCTCTCTCCCCCCGGTAAGCATTATGCTATTTGTTCTGTTAAGTTTTTAATCTAATCTACGATTCAGGTGTATTTAAATGACTACTATAAACGTTTAAACATGGTCGTGGCACCAAATACTGGCGATGAGGAATGGAAAGATATTGCAGTAGGTATGAAAAGTAGTTCATGGAAGGGAAAAGATGACCATGACCACAAGCTGGCACTCGATTTCAGGCACAAGGGTGTGGGAAGATTTTCTTTTTTAGGTAAGGGTGTCAGGGATTGGAATGAGTTACCAAGGGGAATGATGAATAACTTACCGAAAACGTTAAAAGAATTTAAAGTTAAAATTTGTAGAGGGCAAACGTAGGTTAGTGTATGATAGGGGGAAGTTGGGTGTGTAGGGAAATTTCCACCGGAGCCTGTGCTCCATTGCAATTAAATTAAATCTTTTTTTGGTATTTTTTTGAATTGACGCTTTGAAACGGCCTTTTCTACACGAAAATAATCTGGTAGTTTTTAAACGAGGGGAGAGGGGGGAAATATTTCAGGATAAATAGAAAAATAAATGAATCTAATCGCCTGTGAGGTTAACGTACGACATCAATCTAAATGTAAATAAAACGAACAGATAGTAATCTCAAAACTGAAATAGCCATTCTTTTTATTTAAAGTGAGCTAGTGAAGTAGTGAACCGCTCAAAAGAAGTAGTTCTTTTTACTGAGTGATCAAATGAGCGCCTAGTGAGCCACCTTACCCACCTCTAGGTCAGAGTGTTGAAGATATGAAGTTTCCTTCGAGGATTTCACCACAAACACTTGGCATGATAATACCAGACTCTGTCAACTGCCATTTAGTAGACTCTCAAGGATTTGTACATGCAAGTAAGATTTTTTTTTTTTTTTTGATTGCTCAGTAATTTTTTAGATTATAATAAACCACGGAAAAGGTACAAATGTATATATAAAGTGTAACTTATAATAAAAATGTAGTTCAATTGTATTGCATTTTTCAAACATTAAAAACTGTGACCGTTCTGAAGCGTCAAGGCTTTAGGATAATTATCACAATAATAACATATGGATCGCAAACTTGAAAGCTTTTTATCGCTGCTAGTCATGACCAGTGGCGGATCCAGGATTTTGGTTTGGGGGGGGGGGGGCTTGACTCGGGCGAGGAGAGAAATCTCACATTTTTCAGAATGCCGCCCTTATAAAAACAGTTGAGCAAAAAAAAATGTCCCCAAAATCGATGTCATTGGGGGTGACCTTGGTGCTTTTGGGTAGGGGGGGCTTCAGCCCTCTAGTCCCCCCCCCCTGGATCCGCCACTAGTCATGACTATCTGGGATGTAGAGGCCATCGGAGAACAGCTTGTTAGTTTAGAAGGCGGCTGGACGAATGAAAGACAAGTGATATCCGTTTCTTCTTGAAGTCTTTCTTTAATCCATGAATTAAAATTTTATTAATTAATAAATACGCATAGATTCTTCGTTTATCTCCCACGCGTCGTAATTTACATGAAACATTTAACCCAATGCCGTCAAACTCATCGTCTTCCTTTAGTGTTTTAAGGGCTTCTCTAATAACAACTTACTGGCCTAGCCTTGACGCCTTCCCGTTAGGAATTTTTTTCTTTGGAACATCTGAAGAGATTGATGACCGTTCTCTAATGGTCCAGTTTAAAACATTTAGTCTGCTGATGATGGTGTGAATGATTGGGATGGGGTGTATTCGTCCGAATCCTAGACAGAATTTTGTAAATAATTAATTCAATCTTTATTGATATAATGTATCTATGTATTTGAGTAGGTAATTTATGATTAAGTTATAACCAGTAGTGTAGGTAATATTTAAGGTACAGTGTTAATAGAAATTTTCGATACATATTGTAGGTACATTCACAGCACTACTAACTGATTATTTGTTTTAAGCTATTAGATTCCATTGAAGAGTAGCAAAGAACTTCGAAAACAGATGGAATTTTCCTAAATTCGATGGCGCATTTGACGGAAAACACGTCAGAATTATGAAACCGCCGAACAGTTGTTCATATTTTTTATAACTAAAAGGATATTGTAGGATAGTTTTGATGGCAATTGTCAATGTGGACTATGGCCGAGTATCTGACGGAGGCTTTACAGAGTGCACATCTTTCTACAAAAAATTGATTAATAAGAAGCTTAATTTGCAAACTATTGATATTAATATGAAAACACTAAATTTTGTATTTGTTGCTGACGATGCTTTCGTATTACATGAAAATATATTGAAACCATATCAAAAAAAAAAAAAAAATCTGGTTTTTTCTTGATCAGTTGAAAACAGTAACAGGACAGTGTCGGCGTATGCGCAACATCTGCAGATGAACCAGAGTTTGATCCTATCACTTTCTTCAGTTCTTAACGAAACGTCCATCGCAAACTGTTAATTTTTTTCTTGACTGTATCTATCGTTGCTATAGGGGTCAATGTTTTGCAACAAGTAATTTCCCGTATACCTCCTCTTTAAAGCAACCCACGCACTTAAAGGCGAACTGCATGACGATGCCTGTGATGAAGAACTCTAGGCTGATATCTCAAAGCACAACACACATAAACGACAACTGCCTGAAGGCGGTAGTCTGTACATGCCATGGACTGTGCTGTTGCCCAATCACTGTTGTTCGTGAACTTCATGCCAGAGGACTTAAGCTTGTGAACTTCAGTCTAGCGGACTACGGTTCAAAATCGATGAACTCGGGTGGATGCGTTTCGAATTCACTGTTTCATTAACATAATTCACGTTCATAATGTGTCATATTTTATTACGAAACAAATGTGCGGTTGCGATCTTGGATAATATGTTATTACTTGCAACACTGCGACGCTAAAAGAGGTTTCTGCATTAAACAGTAATAAGTAATTGTTCCTAGGTGACTGTTGCATGAGCTAAGGCAGTCATATATTGATAATATAATTAATACATTAAGAATGAGTGAGGAAAATTTCAATGTATTTTTAAGTTTAGTTAGTCCATTCATCATAAAGGCATACACCCGAATGCGCCATGCAATTAGTGCAGAAGAAAGACTGAAAGCCACGTTGAGATTTCTGGCTATGGGTCACAGTGTTAAAGATTTGAAGTTTCCTTCAAGGATTTTACTACAAATATCGCTTTTTTGTCGTATCTATCGTTTCTGTAGGGATTACTGTATCTTTTTTAAAAAAAAAATCAATTAATTTCCCGTATGCCTCATTTTTAAGTCGCTTATTCACCTTCCACAAACATGGAAATTCCCGGTATAATTCAATAAATGAGGAAATTAATTGCGGTTTGTTGTCCATTTCCTTAACAGTTCAAAACAGATTCAACAGCGCGAAAGATATGTTGAAAGAATACATGTAGTGTTCTACCATAACTGAGATGAAAATACTGTTTGTTAACTTACATGGCGAACGTGACAGTGAGACGGGGATAGATTAATAGCGGAAATCAATATAATAGTATTGTTTTCCATTTCCGTGAAAACACGCTGGAAGAGAAGTGAAAAGTTGGTTTATATTGGAGTTTGAAACGAGAAGCAGATCAAAGACAATAGCTCGTCAGAGAGTCTACAATATGAAGGAAAGCAATATATGGAGACGACGCAAGGGACCTTCACCACGCATTGATGCGACGCCGGGGGGAGATGAGTGTGGAGGCGTGGCCGCCATATTACCTATCCATACAGACCCTGGGAATATGAGCAAAAACCTCACAGGGACTCTGCGATAAACGTGACGCCGCAATCTGATGATGGATTATTATGTAACTCGATGAGACAAATAAAAAATGAAGAATAAAATTGTTTGACATCCTGCTTGGTTTTCGAGATATTCTATCTCAAATGTGAGATGTTCATGGTTGAAATTCAGAAGAAAAAATTGGTCATAGTCAAATTTGGTGATGGATTCTTATTTAAAACGAAGAGAAAAATAAAAAAATAAAGAATAAAAATTTTCGATATCTTGCCTCGTTCTCGAGATATACTGTCTCAAAAGTGAGTTGAAATGCAGAAGAAAAAATTTGCAGAAAATAAAATTTGATGATGGACTCTTGTAACACCACGAAAAAAATCTAAAATAAAGATTAAATTTTTCGATATCTTGCTTAGTTTTCGGGATTTACTGTCTCCAAATAGCAATTGTATGGATAGGTAATATGGCTGCCACCGCCGCCGTGCATGTGCAGTATCAGCCGAGAGTTAGAGGCGGCGTCACAGAATAAGCGGTATTTCCTCTCTATATATTTCATTCCTCCATGGTCTGGGCAAAGACGACAAGAAGAAAGTACTGACAGTAAAGCGTCGCAGACCAGTGATGGCAGCGATAGCAAATATCCAGTCAAGGAAACACACTGCAAGGAACAACAGCTGACGAACAGCGACGTAAACGCGTTTTCGACAAGCAGCCGGGTGATAGAATACAACGAAAAGATAGGAAAAATACCTATATATTACCCTAATAATTCAATAACAATTCTTCCTGAATAGTATCCTAATTTCATTTTCTTTGAAATTTCTTTAAAATAGGCTATTTTCCCCATTCTGTCATTGGCGATGACAGATTACTTCTTGTCACAACAGACAAGGAAACCTTTGACAATTAGTAAAGTTGAACGTTGTTGGTTGATTTCGTTTAGACATGAAAGTTAAGACCTTGGTCATAAACGAATGAATAATTCTCTTCCACGGATTCTGCAATCTTCGGAGAAGAAGTCTGGCTATAGAATAATTGTTGGTTGGTGAACTCACCGGAGTAGGAGAGACTCGAGCGTTTCATATTAAATAGGTCACGCGCCCCGCCCCCCCCTGCGGCCGCTTCCCCTATAATTAGGCGCCACCACCCTGTCATTATCTACCTGGCTCTTTGTAGGTCACGCGCCCCGACGGCGCCGCTTACCGTCATTATCTTTGTAGGTCACGCGCCCCACCCCCTGCAGACACGATGGCGCTGCTCACCGTCACTATCTTGGTGTGCAGGCCGCTTTATAAACCACCCGCCTACCGCTTTCTCATCAGTTTGCAGCTATGCCTCGTCTAGTGTTGTTGTTCTCCTCTGTGTACCAACTCAACGCTGGTGACTCGAAACGTTTGACGATAGGGTTATCGTCCAAACACGAGTTTGAACCTGTTGTTGTTCTGGAAAAAGTGGGACACAATAAAATTGTTTTAACATACTACGAATGGAACGTCCTGATCCAGGAATTGGATGTAGTGTCCGAGTTATTCAACGCCGGCACCGACAGCATCTCACTTGGTGAGCACACCGTCTCCTGCCGAACGATTGCCGGGGTGAAGACTGTTTGTTTCCACCTTAATGACGATCCTGCCAGCGGCGTCTTCTTCGGCCAGTCTACTTGGAGGAACTTCGTCGACGCGCAGCCGGCCGTGACCAACGCCTTGACCATCAAGCAGAAGTGGGGCTACTTCGTGGCACGATATTATACTGAGTTTGTGGACATTCTAGCTAATAAAGTGCTACGAGACTTCAATATGGCTACAGTGCAAAATCTGATTGACATGCACATTAATAATGTTCGAGTAGCTCAAGTGACACCCAGTTCATCATTGGATTATATGCAATTAAGACTTGAACTCATTGCATATAAAAATTTGTTAGTATCTGATGATGTAAATAATATTGTAATTAAGAATTATGAACCTGGATATGATGTTTGTGGATCTTATTAACTACATGTATGTGAAATGTCTGAATAAAATAACATATATTATTTGATTTTATTTCTTTTTATTTCACCCAACATTGGGCAATTAAAAATACATTTTCAGCTGCGCACATAGCATTACAAAATAAATGAGCTTTACAAAGTTTGATCAAATTATTTTTCTTGAGTTCTTGTAGTGGCGGGCATCCTAAATCTTCTATGTTGTAGCAGACTTTCTTGCGGATAATTTTCTGGAACCATCGAGCCTTCTCTCGTCCTTTAACGTAAATAATGGAGTCATCTTCATTGGTGATTGCATGTAGAATAGTATATAGTTTACTAAAGGTTACACCATCAGTGTTCCAAGGTATTCCATGGTAAATATTTGTCAACCATCTGACTGTTGGCTCATCACCTCCACGTGATGGTGAAGATACAGAAATGCAATGTGTGGCGATGATATTGTCAGATCGTATTACACACACAGCAACTTCTTTGAAAATGAAGACACCGTCCTTCGTCTTGAAGCCCTGTGCATCCAGGAAGATGGTCGGCATGGTAATGAGCTGGAACGTCGGGGTGCTATCCTATTTTATGTCAGCTTCCGCACCACACCAGTTAGAGGTAGGTATTCTACAACACGATCGTGCAAGATCAAGCAGTATGCAGACGTGTAGGCAGGGAAATTTTCACTGCTATCAAATTCCATACGTATATCTACAGGTCCTGTCTTAACCGTTTCATTTTGTTGTAAACAGTCAATTACAACTAGAGGTGCAGTTGCATCAAATTCTTCATGTTTTAGTAGTGGTGAGGGATGATCATGTTCATAGTAAGACTGCTTGAATCTGGCATACTTGTCATACAGTACAGTTGTTCTGTTTTTCTTAAAGTCTAAATTCATGTTCTCGTAAGGAAACGCTACCTCGTTTAGGAAAACTTTGGCATTACGGAGGTGGCAGTGGTCAAACTCAGCTGCACTTTTTTCTGTGTTACGTTTCATATTTATTTGAAAACACAGAACTACTGTCCTAGGTTTCCTCCAGTTGGGTTGTTGTCTTCAAAGTCCAAACTTGTGTCTTGGGGAGCGTGCATAAACCACGTAGCTCCATTTTGGCCTCTGCTGACCCCCCCCCTCCCCCACGTAGCCTAACGTGGCTTTTGCCTGCCCCCCCCCCCCCGCTTGTGCCACGTAGCTTTTTTTTTTTTTTTTTTTTTTGTACTTACACAAGAAATTTCGTGCAGTTTTCTCTCACCAAACTTTATCATTATCGGGTATTTAATGAACACAAATCGATGTTTGCTTTATATATTTTTTTTATTTTTATAGAAATTCAGAAGAAAATGGTGACACTAGCCATTCCTGCAAATTATTAATAATTGGGAAAACATCTTTTTCTTTTTCTTCTTGAGGTTCTGTTTTAGGTACAATAACATCATCTTCGTCGAGCCACTCTACAGTCGGCTGGGGCGTATCGAGTACACACAACGCTTCCCTCTCTCGCTTCCTTATTACTCTTTTCGCGCGTTGTTTCTGGTGTGGTTTGGTGCGGCCATGAATTGTACTGTGTGATTTCGCTTGCTATTTTGAGGCAAGTATGCACCGCAAAACATCACAGGTCCTTCCTGCAATGTACAAATCATAATAGGTTAAAATAACTCCAAAGTATAATTTTACGGAGAGTAAATAAATAATATTAATTTTACCTTCAATCTGATCACGCACGGTTGGACAGTAGAAGTCGTACGGCACGGGGAAACCCGTTGCTGTTTTTGGTTTCAAACCAATAGATTGTCTAAGGCATAGGTCAGGAAAGCTATCCTTTTCGTCAGTGTTTTGTGGAAATGGAATGTCAATGAGACCATCACTTGTCCTGCGCAACGGGAATGGTGGTGGAAGGAAACCTTTGTTAGAGACAAGAACATCTTTCAAATTGCCCCTACAGTCTCCACAGCATTCCCTGTCAGCACACTTGACGATCTGGAATTACAAGACAAAATATGAGTTATTCTTTACTCTCATTTCAATATCTGAGTAGGGAGTATGATTAATTTATAAGTTCACCTGAAGAAAATTACTGGCTTTCTTGCACATGAAGCACAGTACCATTCAGGCGATACGGTCCTCTGGCTCCTGAGCAATGCACTCTGGTTTGACCATACTTTGCATTAACCGTATATCCATCTTTAACCATACCTGCTCCATACCTCCGCAAGTGTTCAGCAGTAAATTCAAAATTTCTGAGTTCCAGATCTTGTCATTGTGACAGCTGACTCATTGAGATGGGAAGCCATAATGATCTTGAGGCAGTATTAAGCCGATAGTTGCGGCTTAAAGGAGCCTACGTCTTTCCACACCGATTATAAGCACTTCGCCCAGGAGCGTTTGGTGATAACAAATAGTGCATCAAGGTTATGGTTTTTAAAGTGACCTATGGCATGAGCAATTACTTTTTGGTATCTCGGATTTTCATCTGGCCCTCCATCTGACATTATTACTACCACTGGTTTTACTTGCTGTCCATGGTTATCTGAAAGAGAAAATTTGTTGATGAATAAAATAAAATACGTCCAAGTATACTCGATCATAATACATTGAATTGTTCGACAATACCATAAATTAAATCTCTGAATGATTCCAAATGGAGTAGACTTTCGAAGTCGAAAGCATGAGATGCCGCCGTGCTAGAGCAATGTTTGGCACTGCGGATAGCAATGTATGTGGGTCCTGAGTATGTTATTGTCTTCGGGTCACCGATCTTGCCACTTTCAATTTTAATTCCCGCATATACGCTTGGAATCAGTTTGTGCTTGGGAGCAACCACCCAGTCATGATCTGGCAAAGTTATTTTATACTCCAGGTGCATCAGGATGGGTGCTTGCTTGCTTGCAGCTGTGAGTCCCATCGGTACTCTGCTTTTGTCATCTTGGGAGATTACAGCCACCTGACTAGGGCCTAGAATTGAAATTAATTGTTCCAAAGACCTGTGGAAGGAAATGATTATTTTAGTAGAACTATAAATAATAATGTCCTGAGAGGTTTGGAAATTCAAGACATGGAAAAATTTACCTTATTGATGCTGTACAAAATTTTCCATCAGGATGATCCTTTCTTGCATCAGCTTGAGCTCTGCAGAGCTTCACTGGCACTGTATTAACATGTCTTTTACCCTCAGTTGTGTAATAGTTCCGAGGAAGGAGTCGGAGGTAAGTACCACTCTTTGATATACTAAATCCTTCTGCTTGTAGCTCTGTATGCAAATCTGCCAAGGTTTTGCAGCTCCGCACTAACTCTGATCGCCGTCGAGCGTCAGCAGCTCCGCCAAACATAGCGATGTTAATAATCGCCTTTAGAAGTTCCTGTTGGTCTTCCTCAAGTGCGGGCCGTCCGGGTGCATCTCGGATCTATTGAATGAGCACAATACGATACAACGCTGGAATGATTACAACGCTCAACTTCCTTTTACTTAGATATGTAAATAATACTTTTGCTCAAAACTATGATTTGAAGTGGAGATTAACTCTCACCAACAATAAAAATTGATTTTGTTTTATACGAGCTACTATTTAACTATCTTAAACGGACAGGCAGCGTGGGGAAAAAAATAGGGGTTTCTTAAGACTTACGTGCAAAAGCTTTGCTAGATCCGGATTTTCTGTTTTCAGTACTTTTAAAATTTGTTGCCTTTCATTCCTGTATCTTTTTTGGCGCTTTGCTTTAGCCTCTTTTGAAGAGAGCAACTTTCTATTTTTGTCTAGATCCTTTCTCAGGCAATCGATTTCTTTCTGAACATTCGGCCCAGTGAGACCAGAGTCACGACCTTCGATGGCAGCATTAAGCCGTTTCTCCATAAATCTTATTTGTGATTTCAGGGCATCTTGAGCAGGAGCGGTGTAGTGGCGAGTCGTGCTGCAGCTGGTCACTGTACTATCCTCATCACTATCTTCATCACTGCTCACGATTTTAGCCAAACTCTGTCTCTCAACTGTAAAGAAACCACACACCCGTCGTATATTCCGGTACCAGATTATTGTACCTATAATTTTAAGCTTATTTTTCCATACCTGACAAAGAACTGTCGACTTCCATACATGCATGCATAGCAACATCTGACGGCGATGCCGCGGATGAAGTTGATGCTATCGCCGGTTCAGACTTTATTTCATTGCTGTCCACATCTTGAAGACTGTCAATAGCTGACGGAGCATCAGAGATTTGAACAGTCGTGGAACTCTGTTTTGGTTTCTAAGAGATTAATTCGTACTTTATAGTTAGCTAAAGAGAGCAATAATCAAAGCAGGTAAAGAAATATTATGAAATAAGAAAGAAGTCAACCCAAAAATTTATATCACAGAAGAAATTTTGGAGTTGGTGGTTCAGAGGAGAAAACACAATTGTAGATTGATACTGCAAGGGCAGATCAAGGAAAACGATGATACTTTTATGTAATTTTTAGAACTAGAAAAAGATTTGATAATGTTAGATAGGACATGATGATCGAAATTTTATATAAAATATAGGGATTGAAGAATCATTTATATCAGGGGTGGGCAACCCAAATGATCTTGCGGGCCACTTTGGAATCGCGTCATAACTCCGCGGGCCGCATATAAAATTATATATTATATTAGATGTTCCGAGATGCGCGGGCATTATGAGCTCGCAGAATATAACATAATTATTCCGCGAACTGATAACTGTAAACTCATAATAACAGGCAATATCTGTCATATATTCGCAAAATATTATTTTAAATCAAAGTAATTTTTTCTCATAATTTCGACAGTTAAGTTTGAAATATATGGATGCACAAATAATGTATTTTTTAAATACATTTGTTTTCACTTCATTGGCACTTATAACTAAGTATAATTTGAAAAAGTGTGATGAATATCGCGGGGCGAAAATCTTCAAGGCGGCCGCGGGTTGGCCAACCATGCTATAAACCGAGTACGATGCTTATTTTTATTAATTTTCATGATTGAAAAAAATCTGATCACATTTATACTTGCTTCGGAATGTGCAAATTATTTTTCGTGCGTAAACTCTCTGCAGTGGATATTTTTCTTCAGAAAGGTATGTTCGTTTCTGAAATTTCTGAACCTCTCGCGGGCCGGATTAAAGATTTGATAATGTTAGATAGGACATGATGATCGAAATTTTATATAAAATATAGGGATTGAAGAATAATATATATATCCATATAAGATTCAGATGGCTGTAATAAAAGTAGAGGAACACGAGGAACATGCGTAAGTTAAAAAGATTGTAAGGCAATGTTGTAGTCTATCCCCGTTAATATTAAACTTGTATATGGAGGAAGGATTGAAGGAAATAAAAGAAAAATTTGAAAATGACGTAAATGTTCAAGGGGAAAAAAATCAGTATGCTACGATTTGGGGCCATCCATAAATTACGTCACACCTTCAGGAAGGGGGGGGGAGGGGGTCAACAAAGTGTGACATCGTGTGACAAGGGGGGGGGGACGTGTCATAAACTTTGTGACATCACATGCATAATTTGTATCACTTTTCGGCTCGTGGCGGAAGATGAAGACGATGTTGACACATCGAATGTACCCACCACTATCGAAATCAGGAATGAAGTGACTATTATGCCAATATAAACAGTATCAAGGAATGTTTTCAAAATCCATGGACACATGATGACTCAATTTTGTATCATTAATTCGATTTTTATGTTTTTTATATATTTTCTTAAATGTTTGATTTATTGTTGATATTATTTTTTAACTAGAAATACATAAATCATTTTGCAAGTGCTGTTTTAATTTATAAATTTAAAAGTGCAAAATATGTGACGTCACACCATGGGAGGGGGGGGGGTCCCACAAATGTGACATGGGGAAAGGGAGGTATCCAAAAATCATGAAATTCGTGTGACGTAATTTGTGGATGGCCCCTTTTCTGATGACATTGTCCTGTTATCAGTAAAGGCAGAGAACATAGAGAAGTTTCTGAATGGCCCGAAAAAAATACTTAAGGAAGATTTTGGACCATATATAGACCAAAGCAAGACAAAAGTAATTAAATGTAGCACAAATTACAGCAAAAACAGTAGACCTTTAAATATATTTTTCAATGCTGGTGTATCGGAAGTGTCTGATGTATTACAGCATAACTCGCATATCACATCAAACATGGTACATATAGGTCCGTACATCAGGGAAGGTTTTTACGAAGAAACGAGACAATAACATTGAATATACTTTTTAAAAAATAAAACGTCCAAATATACGGGGAAGAAATAACAGTATTTATTTCGATGTTTAAGGATCGTGCCAACTTTTTTTTCGTTTTTTAAATATTTTACCGCTGTTATATACGATAATTTGGTATTTCACAAATTTACTAATTTTTATCTGACTAAAATAATTCAACGACCGTTATAATCGTTTAATGAAATAGGCTGACACTTTTTTTTAAAATAATTAACCACTGACGAGTTATCGATTGAGAAAGCGATTGGGATATGACACTACTGCTGTGTCAACAAATGAGCAAAATGAATAAAAAAATATTAGGCAATATTTGGAAATTCAGTTCATCCCGACTAACGCCAGATCATCTTGCTATTTAATTATACATTATAAATACACAATAAATCAGGCAGAGATAATTAATTATCTGTTCACCATTTCTAGGCGAAGCTGGGTACCATAGCTATTTAAATGCAAAAAAAACAGGTTTAGATGTAATATTAGACGTAACTGAATTCTGTTACTTAGGAAGTAGCATTACAACTCGTGGGTGAAGCAGGAATGATGAAAGCGGAATAGTACTAGCGAAAAGAAAAGTATTCAAATTTTGATCTAAGACTCAGAAAGAACTTTTTACAACTATTTGTAATGAGAACAATTTATTGTAGCAAATTTTGTACTTTATACGGTAAGTACTTGAGAAAATGAAATTGAAAATTTGAAATGTGATGCTATAGGTATAGAAGGATACTAAAAATTAAATGGACAGATAAAGTACGAAATATGCGTGTTTTGGAAATGCAGGGCGAGGACAAATATTTGTGTAAAAGTCTCACGGAAAGAAAAGATGGGATGGCGGGTCACATTTTCAGTAATGCGGGTTTCGGAAGGAAACAACTCTATAGTTACAGAAGGATTATAACTTCGAATCATTTAATTGATGACTTAGTTTCAGCAAGTCGTATCCTGAGATGAAGAGGAAAGCTCAAGATAGGAAAATATTGAGGATTGCGTCTAACAAATCAAGAGATTGACGACAGAAGAAACATCACATCCAGTTTAAATGGGTGGCTGAACGATGCATGGTAATTTGCATTAAAAAATTTAAATAAAGATCTGTTACCAAAAAACATCCTCATCATCTCATTCATCATTGGTAATTCGTCAAAAAATAGCACAAACTTACCTGCCGCGAAAAGTAACTAAGGAGAGCTGCATCCTTCTTAGTTTTCTTTTGCTGCAATTCTGTCACCATTCTCTGTACATTACCAGGAAATGAGTCTTTGTCCTGTTTAAAAGATTTCCATAGCTCATTGACGTCGCTTTGTATTTTGGCTTTTGAAAATTCGCTGCAAAACATTTCCGATACGCCTCGTACAGTTTATTGTACAGCGCCATTTCACACCATTATCACACTTTTATCTTAAAATAACACTGCAACGTGCACTAGAATTATAAATGCAATGAAGTTTAGCCGGATCACGAGCGGAGTAGTGACACGCCACTGATAAAATTTTGTTTCAAGACATCAAAATAATACTGTCACTGGCGAGAGAGACATCCCGTGTGACACCCGCAACTGAAAGCGAATTAGTTGGGATCGTCGCCTCTACCTCGGCTCATCTCCAATAATTCCCGATCTGTACTTTATGCCTTCTTTCCGCGTACTGTTGAATGTCGCATTTGAGGATCCCTCCAGAGGCAAGACTGACCCCGTGGATTTAAGAAGTGTCACTTCCGCCGGCCTCGGTAGCGCAGGGGCTAGAGTGCTAGCTCCGTGTGCCGAAGGTCGCCGGTTCGAATCCGGCCGCGGGCATGGATGTTAAGTGTTGTATGTCTGTGTGAATGTCCTGTCCGTCCTGTGGTGTCCATACTTACAAGATACTGAATATAAACACAGCATGATGACTTATTCACATTGAGCTGGCTGTATGGCCTCAGCAGCCGAAAGCCATAAAAAAAAAAAAAAGTGTCACTTCCGGCCAAAGCCGTCCTCGCTAGTTTAGAATAAGACAACAGCTGTCTGCTATACCCCGCTCGTGGGGTTACTGGAATAGGAAAATTTGTACAAAAAGAATGACATAAAGTGATATATTTTATAGAAAAGAAAGAGTATTTGTTTCAGAACTGCACTGACACCAAAGATTTGTGATCTGTGCATGGAATGGAAACTGAGGCAAATTGCAAATATACGAATACATTTCTCGTATTTATACAGGGCCGTGTAGTGCTATAATCAGAGAGGCGACCGTATCAGTCGGCAACGTAGAGGGCCCGCATAAGGCAGCGAATTGAAAATACAATTTAAATCAATCAATATTTAAAAATCTCTGCGCAATGCTTCTCAGTATAAGTTATTACCGATATTAAGATCAATTGTTGACGAGCGCTCGGCAAAAGAATATTGATCTCACAGCGCGGAGACGGCAATAATCACAACAAATAACTGCACGTGTCGTCCTGTTGAATTTACAATTATTGACGCTATCGTAAAATTACTAAATGTCAGCTAATTCAAACACGCCCTTAATACGCCTTAGCAGAAAAGTCACCACTCGCACGGCAATGTTAGTGTACAGTGTATCTAAAATACAGAAATAATTAATGCACGGAAATAATGTCGACACGTTGTTGTCTAATCTGTACTCCAGTGTTTCTCATCCTATGGTCTGTGAAGATGGTTCAGGTGGTCCGCAGGTAGAATATTATAAATTTAAATACCGTATTCGAACTTTATAAGGCTATAAGCGAATATAAACTATAAGCCCACCTTTTGAAAGCCAATATTACAATGACCAGGCAAATATCTGGCATTTCCAGGATATAAGTCAGCATTGTTCCTAGAATAGTCTGTTCATTTCCGGTCAGAATCAAGAAGAGCGCCGTTCGTCTAAGGATTAAATAAATGACCGTTTTCTGAGTAAGTCTTCTAGTAAGTGTGAGTTACTTCAGCACTTGCTAGGGTTAGTGTTCATAAGAGTGCTGAAGCTGTAATAAAAGATGTCAGGTCTCGTTACTTTTAGTTTGTGCATGTAGCTGGGTGATATAGTGTAGCACCCAGCTTACGGTATCATTATTATTCGTTTGGTTACTGAATATTAAGAGTCGGGTCAATGCGTAATTAACTTTTGATAGTTCACTTCGTTTCAGAACTGTGTTTCCGTAGGGATTCAAAATATGTTTTAGATATATTACGCTATAATAGTAGGCTAAAATATGTCCCAAATGCTAATAATATACACATAAGTAAAAAATTAGGCCCATAGTGGTTCCCAGTATCATTTTTGACAATTTACTGGTCCTTGGATTGGAAAAGGTTAAGAAACGCTGCTGTACCCTATTTCAGTTGTGAGTGCTGAAATGGATAAAAGCCACGTAGCCTCGCTCGGGACCCCCCCCTCCCCCCACGTAGCGCAGCGTAGCATTCTGCCCAACCCCCCCTCCCCCCAACCGGACCACGTGGTTTGTGCACGCTCCCTTAACTGTAAACAATATCAAAACAATTGAATCCCAGACTATGACGTCCGCACGGAAGTGCAGCAACCTCCTCGAATGTGTAATTGTGTATTGCAACTGAATATGTTGTTATTAGTCCGTGAAGTCCTGCCAAGTTAAACATGTCCGCTTGATTACCTCAAGGTACATCAATTCTTTTCATCATAAGATAGACACGTTTAAATCCATTATTTTAATAGTTACTGTTTTAAATACCAGAAAAAATAAAAACTGAAGTATCTGGCATATTGTATTGTAGAAGGATCCTAAAAAATTAAAAGCAAGTAAATTTGTAAAAAAAAAAAAAATATCGCCGTAAGAATAGAAAGAATGCGTAATGAGTTGTGCGCTTATCTACTGTTAGATTCAATTATATTATTGATAGTTCGAGATATTACATTGAACTGAAATGACTGTAAGGTTGCTATTTCGTTCGCCACTCAGCTATCTGCTGTGAACAATTCCTGAAAACGAAATAAGTTTTATACATATTTTGTCCAGGCACAGTTTAAAATTATTATGCATACTTCAATATGTCTAAACAACCAGTACACCACCAACGTATCAAATAATCTGGCATTATCCCCTCAAATCGCAGATTCCTGCATATGATAAAAATTGATTGTACCCATATGCTCTTCATAAAATTTTAGAAAAAGAGTTTGTTTTCGTAACGTTCCCCCATGAAATCACTTGAAGCTATTCGCTAGTCTACTCTTAGACATAATCTGTTCATTAAACATTAGACTTGCACTTGCAGCTTTAGGTTAACTTTGTATTTGAGTTCTAAGGATAGTATTCCGTAATTTTAGTTAATTTTTGAATGGTCATGCTGCTCCTGCTACTTCAGACGCGACGTCACTAATTTCTATTTTTATGCGTAATTATTCTGGCTTCATCATATTCCCTATAAAATAATTTTAACGTTTCACTAATAAATTTTAACTTATGTTTAGTTTTAACGGAAATGCGAAATTAACTTACAGCATCATCTTATCTGCTTCCTATAAACTCCCTATGACCTATTCAAGTAACCGCTTTATTGGCTAATCAACCTCGTACTATCTAAACTCGCATTTATTCATTATTAAATAAGCGTCAAATTACCTGGAACCTTCTCTTCTTTTCTAAATATCAATCAACACAATGCCTGAATCATTAAAACTATAGCAAAAACTAATCACTTCCAACTTACCAGAAACGTCAGAAAATATTTTAGCAAATCCTTTATGATAAAGTAACCACGGAGTTTCATATATATAACACGTATTTCAACTGTTCTATTAAGTTTAGGACATATTTTATTGGTTAACTTGTTAATGGAAAGAATAGTCGAGAGAAGGAATCGCCGAGAAAGATCATAATAAGTGAAGCAGATAGTTGAGGACGTAGGTTGTGATAATATCCTTAGACGAAGAGAGTATTTCAAGATATGCAGAGATGGAAGAATGTAGAAAATCAGTCAAAAACACATGACAAGAAAATATTTTGAAACAAGGAATATTTCTTGTTATATGGGAAAGTTTGAATGGGAACATATAACTTTTTTTAAAAGTAATATCTAGCAAAATATTTTTAGCAGCTATAAAGGTCAAATAGTAATTGATGTGATCACTGATTTAATGGTGAGAAAAATAAGTAGATACAAGGGAACCAAATTAATTCAGTTTACATAAATCTCGAATTGAGCATCTAATTTACAACAACTTTTAAAGACCTTCCAGAATTCCTTAAGCATAACCAATATGTTCTGTAGGATCACTGTTGTTTTAATGACAATCAATTTTTTGGTAAGAAGACACATTTTATACCAAGTAACCTATTTCATGATGTCAAGTTAATATGGAACTGTGTAGCGATGATGACTTATATTCTCGCTCCGCTTCCCGTGGTAATCCCAATGTCTCTCGTAGAACTGTAAAAACCAAATTTAGAGACTGTGGTAGAATTTTAAAACCAACTTTCCAAAATATCATGGAAACATATGGCTAACGCTTAGATGTGTAATAATTTTCAAAGCATTCATCAGATCTATTCTATTTCTTTTGATTCTATTTCAACCGCAGTGGTAGTATTTAAAGATTCGTGAATGCCGCCGAGCAGATGTAATACGATCCATCAGAGCAGGAAATTTATTCATGATCGGCCTGAAAGAAATTCGTCTTTAGAAGCAAACTTAAAAGAAAGATAAACAGAGAACTGTTTTAATTGCGTGGCATTATGGTAACTTCAGGAATGGCACAGTCAAATTATAATATAACATTATTATGCTTAATAGGAATGAACTTTGAAACCTTTCCTTAATTCTGATAGAATGAGAAAAACAATTTATCTTGGACTTTTTGTTGTAACTGGGTGACATTCTCTGTTATTGGTCGTCTGTTTTCTCTTTTAAGAGCAGTGGCATCAAGGCAGTGTGTAAATAAAGTACCTAATTTCAAATTCGTTTTATTGTCGTACAAATTTTATTC
>JARYHS010013286.1:0-25053 GCA_031002005.1 Vandiemenella viatica | reverse complement strand
CTGCTTAACGTCTCTCTAACAGCGAGGTCTTTAGAGACGGGAAAGAATGGGGGCCAAGGAATGGGAAGGAATTCGGCCATGACCTTTTGAAGCAAGCATCCCGGCATTTGCCTGGAGTGATTTGGGAAACCATGGAAAACCCAAATCTGAATGTCCGGACGGGGATTCGAACCGCCGTCCTCCCGAATGCGAGGCCAGATGTTTGGATTTCATAAGCAAGTCAGGCACGAGGTCCATCGCAGTTAAAAATTCAATCCAATTTAACAGCGAATAGTTTCCAGAAGCAAGAACCAGCAGGAAGAATACTATATGAAACAGAGGACGGAATCTGAAAGTACATTAAACGTGTGCAGTTGGCTTTTTTTGGGTCTTACTATGGTGTGGACTGGCTGCGAAGAGAGCGTGTAGGTTCTTGCTCAGGTAGGAGTATCGGCGAATATTTCTGTTTAATGTAAAATTACTAAAATCAAGTGAATTCTTTAAGTGCCAACTTAAACAAGTTTATGTCAACAGGAAAATACATAAACGGCATACACAAAACTAGCTCATGTTAGAGATGTAGTACATCGTTTTTCACAATTATAATGGGTCTCTTTAGTTGAATGTGGTACTAGTAACTGCCCGGAGGCAACAAATGCACTTGGGGGAAAAAATGTACGCAGATATCATACCCGAAAATACAGAAAAAACATTCCACCCTTAGATGTGAAAATGGAAGTTTCCTTTAACGATATTCAGCGCGTATTGCGGCAATCTGCTGAAGAACACAAATTGCGGAGCACTAAATATCCCAAAAAGCTTGTTATTCTATTGCTAGTCTGCTTGTACCCAGTGAAGTGGTCAAAGTCACAGGTTGCTAGGGTTGGCAGCCGTGGTCCACAGGTGCTCAACTTTTACTAAAGATTCATTTACATATATAGGAAGGAACCACTGTAAAAAAAAAAATAAAAAAAAAATAGGTTGCTAGTGTGAAAGAACAGCAAACTTGGGTACACTCAATAGGGCACGAACCCAGGGCCCCGCGTACCACCCGTCCTGATAGCGGTTTTTAGGCGGTTTCCCGCAGTCTTGAAGGCCTCATAAACTACACATTTCATAAACAGAAAATACACTTATCACACTTCGCATATGGTTATACGTTTCTCAGACAGATGACAGCACTTCATTTCCTCTCTTAGTACGTATTACGATTTGGCAGTAGGTAGAAAACGCTTGGTGTCAGCAACGACATGCAGCCGCAAAACCACAGTTCCAAATTTGGCCGGGCCAACGATGAATAAAGCTTACCAAAGGCAGCCGACCTAAAATGTTGATGAAGAAGGTGAATAAGAAGAAAAGAAAGAAGAAGAAGAGGAGGAGGAGGAGAAGAAAAGGAAGAGGAGAAGGAGAAGAAGAAGAGGAGGATGAGGAGGAGGAGGAGGAGGAGGAGGAGAAGAAGAAGAAGTAGGAAGAAGAAGAAGAAGAGTAGGAGGAGGAGAGGAGGAGGAGGAGAAGAAGAAGAATAGGAAGACGAGAAGAAGAGGAGGAGAAGAAGAGGAGAAGGAAAAGAAAGGGGGCGTCTATTAATTACGTGAGGTGTTTTTTCCGGAATTCCGGACCCCCCGCCCTCCCTCTGGTGAGACTTCGTGAGATCTAGTCCGACCCCCCCCGTATAAAATGACTTTTTTTTAGCTCTTCAGTCATACTAGAATTTCAAAACCTCACGTGAAATTTCCGTTGATCCCCTCCCCCCCCCCCCAAAACCCCGTATTTCACCTCACGTAATTAATGGACGCCCCCAAAGAAGAGGTGGAGGAGAAGAGAGGAGGAAGGAGGAGGAGAAATGAAGAAGAGGAGGAGAATGAAGAAGAGGAGGAGAAAGAGGAGGAGAAAAGAGGAGCAGAAAGAAGAGGAGGAGAAAGAAGAGCAGGAGGAGGGAGAGGAGGAGGAGGAGGGGGAGGAGAAAGAAGAAGATGATGAAGAAGTGAAAGAAGAAGAGCAGTACGTATTCGATCACCTGTCGAAGTTTCTGAAAGTATGGAGATGGATTGAGCTCTCTCTTTATAGAGTGACAGAAATGTAAATACGCGTCGGCATTAAGAACTAAAGCTGTTGTTTAAAGTGCTTCCTTCGGCCACGAGTAGTCACGCTTACCTACTGACAGGACAAAAACGAACAATCTAAACAGCAAGAGGCGCCTCGGGCTGCGAGCGTCTCACGGAAGCTGCCGTTCCGATACACTTAAACACTAATTTAGATTAAAATAAGTAGGCGTTCCAGATTGAAGGCTTGCCCGGCTGGCGCCTGCACTGGACTAACCCGCCGCCAGGCTCCGGGGCACAATTTCAATGCAGTTAAAAAGCGCTGCTAATTTTCCTCAGCTCATTACGGCAGTGATGGAATCCCGGTAATAGCTACCTGCGACGGGCCGGGAATTATCAGTGGCCAGACCGACGCAAGATGCCACTCACCTGTTGTACAATTTAACTCGGGTTTATACATCTCAACTCTGTTGTTCCCGGTGGTCTTCATCTAAGAGGTTACTCGAAATGGTAACTTTTTTACGCTACATTAGAGACAGGAAAGGACTGGGGGGAAAGATCAAAGAATGGAAAGGAATTCAGCCATTGCCTTTAAAGCAACAATCCTGGTAATCGCCTAGAGTGAGTGAATTCGGGAAATCATGGAAAACCGAAGTATGTATGTGAATACACTTCCTCCTGAATGCGAGGCCGAAGCGTTACCACTCTGCCACCACGCTTGGTGAAATAACTTCAATAATAAGCTGTGTCATTTCCCGTGACAAACGTGACCTTGACAAATATCAGTTCAACACGAGAATGTTTTTTTCCTGACAATATCAAGAATCAAGACACTGAACCGGGGTTTGGCCTCTAGACAAACAAATTTCAAGGCTAGTACCTTAATCACTGAGCTACCAGAACAGAACGTGAAAATTGCAATTTGCCTGTAGCTTACTTTCAGAAAAATGTCATATTTCATTTACAGAAATCTTTTTCATGCGTTAAGGAAGGCAATTATACAGCTGTTTGTGCGGGGCATTGCACCTCAACAATAGGAATTTTTTTAAAATTATTTTATTATTATTATTATGATCTAAATGTTCTCACTACAAACTGTGCAGATATGTTAGTTATCTGAAGGATTTTAGATATGAAGACAAAGAAATTGTTAACTGTATAAAAAATATCAGTGATTAGCTTCTTTAGAGGGTTTAATTTTCTAAAATTACTCTTCTAAGAAACTACTTGTTTCAATCAATAAACACGGAGATGTCAGCGATTGTTTGGTTGCCCATACCGATCAGAGAAAGTTTCAGCCGGTTCTTCGTTGTAAATTATCATGATTTTGAATTACGTGCTTAAGAAAATGGGTAAGATCCATTGGTCTGTTCTTTTAGACGTAATTTAATCCTTACAACATCGCTACTGTTCTTACAAGAAACTTTATGTCTAATTACAAATTTGCCATTAACAATTCGCATCACATTAATCTTTTTCTGAGGCTCAATTAATTCGTTATCAATCCAGCTCTTCGTGCTTGCTACATTGTTGACGTCTATAGAGCTTAGACGCTGAATATACGATACGTTTAGAAAGAACCTACTTAGTAGTTTTAAAGTTATTGCAGATTATACATAAGAGAATCTGAGATTTTGACTTCCCGTCCCGGTACCAGATGATGACGAAGTCTATAAAATTTCAAAATGTGGAATCCCCATAAAAAAAAACTGTTGAGTAATTTCTACGTCATGCCGAAAGAAAAAGACTCTGCACCGTTACATAGATTTTATACGATTACAATTTACATACATTATCTGGTTCACTACAAGTATAAAACTTCTTCATCTGTCTTATTCAAACAGTTCAACCCACTTAAGGGGATGACTATTAATTACGTGAAGTATTTTTCCAGAATTCTGGACACTCCCTCCCCCCTTGTGGTGATATTTGGTGAGATCTGCGAGATCTTGAGAGGATTTCCCCCCCCCCCCCCACCTTTCTGTCTGACCTCGCAGTTTTTTGGGACCTCTTTATTTTGACGTGAGATTTCCGTCGATTTATCCCCCCCCCCCCCTTGGGAGATTTCACGGGACTCCCCCCCCCCCCCACATTTTACCTCATGTAATTAAGAACCCAAGCAGGAGTCCAACGATGGTAGTACCATTACAACGAACACCACTGATTACCCAACTGGTACATATCGTCGAAAAACTGTAATACTCTCCGTAGAAACTGTAACGGGTATCTGAGAAACCTAACTATTAATTTAAACCTGTGATCAGCAGGAGTTCAGCAGCAGCTAATGAAGCACGCTAGTAATTCAAAGGGGAGTCTATTCTCACAGCCCAAAGCCTTAATGTTTCACGGACTACGACAGTCGCCTCCAAGTCGGCCCGCTAAACATTTCAACGCTATACGAGTAGCGAGAAAGCGATTCATAAATGAGAAAGAGGCCCAAGATGGCCGCTCGTTGACAAACACCGCACGCAAGAAACACGCCGGCCGGCCGTCCAACTTTTCACTGTTTGCCACTTGATACATAATTAGTGTCGAAACTGTTGCTCGCCGGCAACAGATGTCGGCCGCCTGAAATATGCACGGCCGCCACACAGACGGCAAGCATAATTGTGACACCGACTTCTGGAAATTCGCCGGCCAGGTAGTGGCGCACCAACTCGCCAAATTACCGCCGCCCCCGCCCGCATCTGAATTTCATGAGCGCCGCCGGCCGACAGCCACAATTCCAATCTTAAAAGAGACACTCTCGCGTCGCAGCCGACCCTGTTTCCCTCTTCCGCGCTGTCTTACGATTGCATTGCCCATTACTGATCACCGACTTTCAGAATAGGGTTGTAACGGAAGTCATCTTTGAGGATGCGGATGTTCAGTGCTTGACATCCGCGGATGTTTTGCAGAAGCGGATGCGGAGGTGGAAAAATAAATTTATAATTATTCAGATTTTAATATATCATCAAAAATAAATTTAAAATCAAAACAAGTATCTACGTTACGCCAAATTTGATCTTTCTTCATAAGTAAAATCTATTTCCGTATAATACTGCCATCTTGATTTATTTTTTGCCCCAAGTTTTAATAACAAAAAACGAGGGATGATTTTACAAGTGAATTAAATTATTTACATAACTACGCACACGTCTGAAAACCAGTCTCCGTCATATGAACTTTGCGGAGCCAGAGCGTTACCGATCACCCAACACGCTCGGTTCCGTGCCCGTCTACCGCCTTTCCTCTCCTCTAGTTGTGCATTCACAGTGCAACTTGTAGGACCTACGATGATACAATTTTCGATAAAGAACCCTTGATGGGCCTTGAAAGGGGTTACAGGACTACATGTTTCATGAAATATCCTACGAGTGTGCGATGAGGACACATGGTGTGCAGCGAGAAAATATGATTGGAAAAGATTGCTTCGAACATTTTGTTGGATACCTTCTATAAACGTGAATGGGTGAGCGCATTCTACGATAGTTCTACATCGATGCGCTATAAGTAGGATCGTGAATACACCGCTTTAGTTTACATGCAAGTTCAAACGTGTAAATTCGTCCCTTAGGTAACAGCACCGTTCAGTTCGTTGTTACTTTTATTGCAAGATCTTCAGAAAAAGACAACTACTAGGTTGTTAGGTAAGCGACGATTGCAGAATCTCGTTTCAAAAGAAAAGAATAATATATATTGCAATGTAAAAGAAAACAAAAACATCCGCCATACATCCGCATTAAAAATGCGGATGCGGAAGCAGATGTAGGATTTCATGCGAAAGTTCCACAGTTGCGGATGCGGATTTCGGCTATATCTGTAATTCAGAACTACAAAAAATTTCTACGACTTATATGATGTCGAGGCCAACTTGGTTTCTGCCACTTTTTATACAGGGCGTTCGCCGGGAAACGCAACCCACTGTTAGCGCTACAAGGAAGAAACTGCTCCCGGCGAGCGAGCGCTCATCTTCCGGCATTGTTCGACCGTCGGCCGCGGACTATTTCATAATAATTACGCTTCATAAACTTGTATGTGCTAAGCATTTAAATGTGACGTAATTCATTAGCTTACCTTATAAAAGATGCTGGAAGTGTTGACCCTCTTGTGTAATGCACATTTCACATCTTCTGAACATTTTTCGAGACACACGCTGCCCTAACTGACTTAATGATTTTTTGGGTGACTGTTCTAGTCGAAAAGCGATATCGTCAATTTTCTCCTCTGTGAGAATACGGTTGACCGACAGTCTCTTTTTGTTAAAAAATGAACCCGTTTCTCTTACTTTTTTAACCAGACGCAGAATTGTTGATTTAGCTGGCAGTAAAGCGCCAGGAAATTCGCGACGAAATTTACTGCGACACTTTTTAAACGACTTCTTCTTCACATATGTATCGTAGAGAAATATTCTTTGTTGCAAACTGTAACGTACCATAATTTTACTCACACTCAAACACGGTACAGATTAATAAGAGTATGAAGCCCCGAAACCAGCCAAACCGTGAAGAAACGTTTATTCACAACACTGATTAATAAGAGACTGAAGTCACAAACTAGCTACAATGCAAAGAAACCGTTCTTAACAATGTAAGGGTCCAAATTATACTGCGTCACTGCACTGTTGGGGCAGCGGAGGTGTTAAACAGTGCGGTGATTCACGGTGCCGTGTGGCGGGAGCTGCTGGTTGGACTGACCGAGCAAGTTGCCGACGGCAACAGACTGGAAGGGTAGCGTTTTCCGGCGAACGCCCTGTATAAGAAAGAAATGACGTGTTGAAATAAAAACGATATAATGAATAAATAACTAATGAGCTAAGGAGATTTCAAGCAAAAACAAAGAGCATACACTGCAAGAATAGACGGCCAGAAAGTACGTAAATGTGAGGTAAATGCAACGAAACGAGAAGGATGGTAAAAACGAGCTATTGAAAATTAAGGGGACATATAAAGTACGAAATGAATGCGTTTTGGATACCATGTGTGAGCAAAGAAGTTTGCTGAAGAGTGTTACAGAAACATTGTAAGGCATGCGAGATTGATTAAATTGTTAGTGGAGGGAACAGAGCTGTAGAGGAAGACAGAGATTACAATATATGAAGCAGATAATTGAAGATGTAGTTTGTACAGGTTATGTTGAGATGAAGAGGTTAGCACAAGAAAGGAAGGGATGAAAGATTACTTTAGTTTGAAATTATGCTAAGTAATTACATCCGACTAAGCTAATCAACCTGTGTAGGATATTGAGGACAAATGTCCGAGTCCAATACAGGGAGTGGTTCTAGCCACAGGCTGGAAGGGAACGAGATGATCAGGAAATTAATTTCCAAAGGTTTGTTTCTGACTTTACGCCTCGTCGACGTCGAGGTAATCAGAGGCGAGAAAGGATTGGGGGATGAGAACGGGAAGGAATTTGGCCATGATCTTATAAAGAAAACATCACGGCTTTCGCCTGGAGTTTTCTCAGAAACTACGGAAAACAGAAATTTGGATAGCCGGACTGGGATTAAAATCCTCATCCTACCGAATGCGAAGCCAGAGCATTACCGCTCACTTCCCAAGCTCGGTCTTTCAAGTCTCGTAGATCAGGGGTCAATTGGCAAATAAAAATCAGAGAACACTTTTGCAATACAGCATGACATAGTCCAAAGCACAGACCTAGGATAGTGAGATTATCGAAATAAGATGTAGCAGCAATACTGGATGCACACAGTGTGTGATAGTTTTTACACTCTCCAGGAACAGTGACATATTGTTTACGTACGGCGGGACTCCGCTCTCAGCTCGTTTGCATTTATTATTTGGACTGTAAACTGCACGAAGAGACATCTTCTCTACTCAGACGGCTTGAGAACATAGGTCACGCAAGTGCACTTGTGTACACATCAGCTTATCATAAAGTACGTGCTTACTGCACTTTTAGCATATTATTTACATACGCGACTGATGATTGGCATGCTTTCTAAGAGGCGAGTAGGGTTTAACATTTCAGTGTTTCAAAAGACAGCAGAAGGATAATTTGCGTTTCTTGGAACAGTAAGTAGATCATGACTCCCTTGTTTCCTCGGGTCATAGAGGCATCATTATGGAGTGCGGCGCTTGACACAGGATTGGCTGGTTCAACAGCAACTGGTTGGCAGAGTAGGAGAGTTAGTGTAGCACAATTCCTAATCACCAGATTGTGCACCAAAGTCCTGGGTTAAATCCCAAATCTCTCTGCAATGTGTATCAATTGAGGGCTGCGACACTATTGATGGTGATCCGTGCATCGGATGGGACCGTAAAAGTGAGTTCGGAAGAGTAGGCCTGAATAGTCCTGTATCGGGCTTCACAGTCTCTCTTCTTTAATTTTTCATCTACATCACAAACAACACTCTAGACTACACACACAGTTTTTTTTTGCTGTCATCAGTCTCTCGACTTGTTTGATGCAATTATCCATCACTTCCTATAGTGCGCTAACGCTAACTTTTCATCTCATCATACCCCATACCACCTATCTCTCCAATTATTTGCTTCATATATTCTAATCTTTGCTTACCTCTACAAATCATACCTTCCACTGTTCTCTCCACTAATAATTTAACCAACCTCGTATGTCTTAAAATGTGACCCAGCATACCGTCTCTTCTTTCTGTAACTCTTTCACAACCTTCTCTCCTCACCCATCATCTCCAAAACACGTTCATTTCGTACTTATCTGTCCATTTAATTTATAGCTTTCTTCTATAGCACAACATTTCAAATGCTCCAATTTTCCTTTTTTCCGGTATTCCTTAAGTCTAAACAGTAACACTTTACGGATACTTTCACATTAGGGAAAGCAACAGGAGAACACCCCGTGTTGTTACCCTCGACAGTAAACGCACTTCGACTTGCATTAATCGTGACATTAGAGGCGAGGCATCTCAGTAGAATCTGTATAACAATAGTTACTTTAAGAATTTGGACAGAATTTTGCAGTTATAGCAGAGCATGTAATTTTACTCAGAAACACAAAAAATAAGTAGGATCGTACAGACCCTACAGTGTGGCTCAATGCACTGAGGCGTCGCACAGTGAATCGGGAAGGTGCAACGTGGTCAGGCAAGAGCCCAGGTACCCGCGTACCGGCCGTCCAATCATCTATTCCTATTCCAGCAATTCTAAACCTGCGGTGCGTGGGTCAGGTGGCCCGAAGTCAGAATTTTTTATTAAAAAAAATAGTCTAACCGAATTTAAGATGTTAAAATAAAAAAATTCACAGATAACGGATATCTTACTCGTACTCGTACAAATATATAACGAGTATTACTTACAAGCCAAACTTTCTAAAAGCCACGAGTTTTTCAAAGACCAGTAAAAACCTGGTATTTCGAGGATATGACTCCAGAATTAAAAACGAAGGCAGAGAAGAACTGCTACAAACCAATCTATGGATTGATAACTGAAAGGAGAAGACTCCATTCTTACTATAATCAGATATTCAATAAATAATTATTCAGTCTGCATCAAACGGAGCGGCATTGCTTTGAGTATTAAGTTAATTAACGTTTTGAGTGCCGTTTTGCAGAAATAAGTCTTAAGGCGCCGCGGTGTGTGCCGATACGAATGGGAAAAGTTGGTTAATAATATAAACAGAGGTAAAAAATTACGTTTTATATAGGCGAGTGGTCCGGGGCGTTATTTTCGACACTTTACTGCTCCTCGGGATGAACAAATTGGAGAATCTAGGCGAATTCTGTAACGAACCCAATTTCCGCCTCATACGCAACACATTCCACACAAAAAAAAATTCATACAGAACACTCGAAGTTACACGTTTCGCAGATAGATGGCAATACAAGCAGGGGCGTAGTTACTATGGGGCTAGCCGGTGCAGTGCACGGGGACCCCTACGCTCAGGGGGCCCCCAAAGCATACCTCTGGGGGGCCCCAAGCGCAGTTCAGAGGCCCACGAGCAAACTGGCCAACTTTTTTTTTTTTTTAGCTCTACAGTCGTCTAAGGGGGCCGAGACAGAGGAAGCCACTCGCTAAGGGCCCTCTCACTGCTCAGAGGGCCCCCCAACCGCTGCTCAGGGAACCCCTAAGCACAACTCAAGGGCCCCATCCTCAGCTTAGGGGGCCCTTACCAGCAACACAAAGCGAAAAATGGGTCGCACATCTGGCCTGAGGGCCCAAAATAAACTTTTTGCACCGGGGCCCTTGTTGACCTAGCTACGCCACTGAATACAAGGCGTTCCTCTAATGCATTGGGTACGCCGGTCTTAACGGGCCCGTTTAGACTTCGGCAGGGACTCAGTTAACCCATAAACCCCCCCCCCTTTTCCACGACAGGTTGGACAGTGTCTACCAGGTCCTTGGCTGTTTATTTTATTTAATTTTTATTTTTTTACTCCGGCTTTACGCCTCGTCGACATCCTTTGAGGAGGGAAAGAAATTGGAAGTAATTAGGCGATGGCCTTTTGAAGTAACCATCCCGGTATTCGTCTAGATGGTTGTCCCCGCTAGCATAATCGGAGGGAAAAAAGTAGAACGCACAGAGACAAAACTGGAGACTACTCGTTTATGTGATGGGAAAGGCAGTTAATTACTAACTACGAGGCACGATCGCTTATACTTCCCCCGGTGATCGAGACAATGCGTAATTACCATAAAAACGCAGTAAACTGCGCGAATAAACACGGCGCGAGTACACGTGCAGTATCTGTGAATCTAAACAGAGTGACGTCAGGCCGCGGCGATAAAACAGCCTCCGAGGAGAGGCGGCGGTGTTAGCGGAGGAGTTGCAGGTGGCGCGGCGCGGCGAGCGGCGATTGGGCTGATAAGTCCGGGGCGCGAGTTACTGCGAGCTCCTCAAGTCCGCCGGCGGGGAGGCTGATTCTACAGCTCCACAACACATAATTTACACCATAAATCTGTTACACACGGAATTATGAGACCACTTCATCCGCGTCCCAAGTGCTAGGCTAACCAGTACAGCAGTCGGAGAAACTCGAAATCCATCACCAGGTCATTCAGTAGGAAATACTATGAACACTGTACACTCACATAGTTTTTCAATAAGAATTCAGCGGTAAAATGAGAAAGATGATTTCAACACAATTGTTATTATTATTACTCCGCGATTCACTAAAAGTGTGTGGCGGATTTTTCCTTTTCCGCCTCTAATGACATCAACGAAGAGTAATGCCATACGAAAAAAAAAAGCCAAACCTCTCCGCAAAGCGTATGGAGTGAGGGCATATGACACCGTTGATGACGATTCGTCCATCGGATGGAGTTTTTCGGAAGAGTAGGTTGAATAAGCTGCCTTTTTTTCATTTTTTTTTCGCTTCTTGCTTTACGCCTAGTCGACATCGTGATCATGAAAAGCCAGGATTGGGGCGAAGAAGAGGTTGGAAATCTGCCATAGGAACTATACCGACATTCGTATGAAGTGATAAGGAGAAGCTATGGAAAACCCAAATCTGGATGGCCGAACTGAGATTCTAACCTGCGTTCTTCCGAATGCGAGTCCAGAGCGTTACCGCTTACCCACGAAGTTCGATGAATGAGCCGCCACCGGATTTCTCTCTCACCCTTCTTCATCTCTCATTTCATACAACATAAACAACACTCTCTACTGAAAACATTCTCTTATCAGTCACCCACACCTACAATAATACATACGAATATACATGGGAAAACGCCCCAGTCCTTCTTCCCAAGAAAGTTCCCATGGAGTGATACATTCTCCATGGTAACCGCCTACGACTGGAATCGGGTAGGGCAGGGTTTCTCAAAGTGGGGAATGGGATTGAACATAGGGGGTTCGCGAAAAAAATTTACGTTATGGAAGCTGACTGGATATCTCGAGAGTGCAACAAGCAACATGGTGGATTAGGACTGAAAATTAGCAAAACTGCTCCTAAAATCGACTCAACTTGTGACTAGCCCATTTATCAAATTAATTAATAATATATTGCTCTTTGTAATTTTATTATTTTTTTAATCAAACTTATTTTTCTTTTAAATATAAAGCTACTTTTTCTTAAGGGCCACTGTTTGGGAAATTTCATAGGGGGGCGTGGAACAGCGAGTTTGAGAAACCATGTGGTAGGGCATCACGAGAAGTAGTAACGAGTAACGGATGTGGCTAAAGGGAGCAGTGTTGTGACTATGTTAGGTTAGAGTTTGGATTTAATTAGTATAATGTGAAAGTCTAAGCCTCAAGTATTATTCTAAACACGTATGATGGTGTGGTTAGATACCGGCCACGTAAGATATTCCCTGGCTAAAATTCCAATTATTTTTAAAATTTCTTTCAAAACAGTTACCTTTGTCCCCTGCATCTGTGAAATGTTCATCCATTTTAACTATTTATCCCAACCAAAGCTTCTATTCAATTTCATTACTGTCCCAACTATTCGACGAACTCGTAATTAACAGAAAAGCGTCGTTGCTACGATCTACAATGAGTCAAAACGAAGACAATGACAAGTGAAACAACAAAATAACCATGCACAAAGTACAATCCTCTGAACTCGACAAATTGATGAGAGACAACACTGGCTCGCTAACACAATACGACAAATCACCGACGACGAAAAAAAAATCACGGAGTCTCAAATGATATTGAGGCCACGAACAAAATATGACGAAATATTAAAACTGGACAGCGAGCAAAATAATACAGAAGGACGTGTGAGTAGTAGCCAACATTCGCCCTCAAAACAAAACAAGTTACAGCACGGATCAACCCTTGAAGTAAATACAACGAAAGCCACATTCTATTCTCTTATAAAGCTATATATATATATATATATATATATATATATATATATATATATATATATATATATATATATATATATATCGCTTGGCTTGTACAATCTCAAGTTGTAATGCAAGACGGAACATTTGACGGAACTCAGCTGAGACCACAGACACTCCCTTTACTACTTCATTTTACTGTCATTTGCGAAACGTAAATATGGCCGATACATATAAATTAGCTGTTACCGCGGCTATTGTTCTGGTGATATGAAAGAACAGAATCAGAGAGAAAAGGTGAAAACATTGGCTATTTAAGAGAACAGAATTTAGTCACATTAATTTACTAAATGAATGTAAGCGAGAACCTGAAGATTGGATTAGTTATATTCGCATGAGCCAAGAAACCAATTTCGAGTTACTGGAAATGGTGACTTCCACGTATTAAAAGGCAAGACACTAGAATGAGAAACGCAATAAGCAATAACACAACATGAATGTCTTAGTTCTACATTGCAGTTTTTAGTAACAGGCAGATGTTCGATATTCAACGTACTCATAAGAAAGAGCAGCATGTCAAAATACCAAAAATTTGGCGTTTCCATGTCTTTGGTACTAGAACCAAATCTACTAGCTTTTGAAAGGAACAGAAAAAAATTAACGAATCAAATTCTCAGTGAATTAATTTTTGTGTAACTTTATTTATCAATTTATTGATAGTTGTTTGTTAATATTTCTTTAAATAATCTTTACTTTTCATTTTCCATAGAAACTCATTTTATCTGCATAAAACAATAAATTCAGTAAGAAATTCCTGCCATGTTAGTCTAATATCAGTCTTGCAAGACGGAAGTGCGTATATACTCGTCTTTTTGCTGGACGACAAGTTGGAACACACACACAGAATATCAAGAGCATTCTGAATGCCTTCAAGCCAAATCATTGACGCAACATAACAGTTAGTTGACCGACTTGTCCCCACACACTCTCCGTTTTGCATTACAACTTGAGACTGTACAAGCAAAACGATCGTCAAACATGTGTGTGTGTGTGTGTGTGTGTGTGTGTGTGTGTGTGCGCGCGCGCGCCAAGCATGACAGTGTTTCAAGCTGATGGAAGATCTATAGCAATTAGGCATAAACTTACTAACAAATGTCGCCCACTTAATAGCCACGGAGAACCAACGCGTCAACACAGTCATAGTAAAATTCCTAGTTGACAATGAAATATATAAGCCAGCCTTTAATGTCAAGGACGATAGGTCAGAGTTATATCTGTGCCTAGCAAGAATGATAAGGAATACTGAATAATATCAATTCAGTTTTTTGTGTGTTCACTGTAAAATAATCTTAACCCTTTTATGGCTGTATGGTGTTGATATCGAACGCCAATAGTCTATACCTATATACATAGAAAAAGAGGAAGATCGATAGAACAGTTTATCGATTTTGAACTAGAGGAAATAAAAGGTCTGGGGTGCGGTACCTATTACAGTCCTGAGGTGTAACAAGATACAGCGCACCTAGCGTGTAGCGCTAGTATGGCACCTTAAAAACCAAACTCAAACTGTTTTTGTTTCCGCACATTTTTATTTTCAGTGCCCTGTGAAATATGATGACAAACATTTGTTTAAATTTAAATGTTCCCCTTCCGGTGCATTAACGAGGGGTATTTCATTTAATTTCGCATCGGCGCCAAAACAGAAAAAAAAAATTAAAAAAAAGAGTGAAAAATAAAAACACACGTGGTGGGAGCGAAAGAAAATTTTATGACACGCAGCGCTGGACGTCCAGCTGGCCCTAGGCGGGAGGCGCGGCCCCACCTCTGCTAATAACTGCACCATAATACGATTTTCATATTGAATAATTAACAATTAATCCACTGATAGAATTTCACTGATTACTTTTTACAGCGCAGCGACAATTTATGAATAGGCCACTAAAACTAATGAAATTTCCCCGAGTTATAACAAAATCCTGTATACGCGCGGCGGCTGGGCACCTAATCGAATGAAGGCCGTCGAAGGCCTCTGCTGGCCGGCAAAGGCGGTCGGTCACGCCATAGAAACAAGTGGTTCCGCCAAGACACCACAGTGAATAGACATCAGTACGGTGCGGCGTCGGGAAGCTACAGTCCAAAATATCTGCACTTACTACAAGAATATTCTCGCACCCAGGTACGTATTTGAGTCCGAATGTCAGGAGAGCAGCGAAGTAAGGTGCCATTCTGATGCACACTCGTCTCAATGAACAGTAAACAGCTGTTCTTTGGCTGTGATAAATATACTGTGGAAAACTGCTAATGACAGCATGCGAATTAGGCTGCTAAAAATTTACAGGAACCTTCTACTAACAGACAACAAGAGGTTTACTAAGATCTTCTCACTTAACCAAAGCCTCAATGAAACACGAAAGGACTTTGATTCCGCTGATAGTCCTTACGAAAGTATCTCAGAATTGATACACAAATTGGGCTGGTATTGTTTCGCAATGCGTGTAGTCACAGCCCTGGGGTGGGCCATGCGGAGCCTTTATCAGGATCGAAATTTGGGTCATGAAAGACGACGTCATTTTCGTTTGAATTTATTGGAGAATATCCGAAATTCTTTAATTTACGAGTGTAACGAAATACTTCTTCCGCCAACCTATTTAGGTCGCAATGACAGGAAGGATAAGATTAGAGAAATAAGATGCCGTACTGATGCTTTTATGTATTCTTTCTTTCCTCGTTCTGTTCGGGATTGGAATGCACAGAATTAGGATTGGTGCTTAGCACCCTCTGCCACCCACAATATTTGTGAATTGCAGAGTATAGATGTAGATGTACATCGCTCCACTTTTTCTTTTTGCTTATTTGCTTGTTGCTTTACGCCTCGTCGACATCGAGGTTATTAGAGGCAGTATGGGACTGGAGACAAGGAATGGGAAGGAATTCGGCCATGGCCTTTCCGAAGGAAACACCCCGGCATTCACCTGGAGTGATTTGGGGAAACTATGGAAAACCCATATCTGAATACCCGGACGGGGATTCGAACAGACGTCCTCCCGAATGCAAGGCCAGAGCGTTAACCGCTCACTCACCACGCTCGGTTCCCCACATTTCGTAATACGATTAATTCCTGGTCCCATCGGCCAAAAGTTATTAAACCTCGGAAACCCATCTCACAGGAGAGAAAGGAAAAACTATTAACTGGGCTCAAGATGTATTGGGAATGAAAACGTGCATCCAAAAAAAGTCACAGGCGCTTCCTAGTGTGCTTGAATCAATAATAATAACTGTTTCAGGAAACTCTCTGATCAAGACCCAGGCAAAGGAAAGCCAGCATTTACCATCTTCGACATCACGAAGAATACAAAGGTGAACCCCTTCATCCTTACAAATAAAAGTTTACCGCGTCACGTATGACCTTCGTCGCCAAACATAATATATATAAATTCAACTAGAGCTGACGTAACATTACTGTTGACACCTGATTTCTGTCACAGAACTAAATAAATCTCGCTGTTGTTGAGCGTCTTTCTTGTGCAGCTGTGAGGAACAAAGCATGTTTTATTGAGGTATGTGTGTGCTCGTATAGGGTGAATCAAAAAGGACTTTGCAACTTTGGAATGATATAGAAATTTGTTGAGATAACATACAGAATCGGTAGATGTGTCATTTTGTGGCAAACAATCTCAGGTTTGATTCACGTAGTGCATCAGTGCACCATTCCGCCACCAGGAGCGCCAGAGTAGTGCACAGTTAAAATGGCTTTTTTGGATGAAATTTCGTGGTAGCGTAACCTGATCTAACTGACATAGGAACTTTGTCTGTATTTTGCACTTATGGTTCATTCCGAGGAGTTTTAAAGAATTCAGAAGTGTTAAAGAGATGTACACACGATCTCGTTTATAATAGAAGGTAGCTAGAAAACGGGAGTTATATTTAAAACTGTGTTATTTGGGTATATGACAACTCTCGTATTTCTACGTAAACGCAAAAATTTGCTGTCTTGGTGTACCAACTGAAGATTACGAATAAATGTACACAGATGTGAAGGTGCTGCGCTTAGGTAAAGAGTGTTCTGGCTGCCCGTGGAACCAATTTCTACTTGAGCTGTAAACAAATAATACCGTTTAAGGTAAGCTGTGCATGTTATGTTAGAATCCCCTATTTAAAGCTGCATGGTGGGTGGTGACACTCTGGCCTTGTAATCAGGAGAACGCGGGTTCAAATCTCCGCCCGGCCATCCAGACATGAGTTTTCCATGCTTTTCCCTAATCACTCGAGGTAAATACCGGGATGTTTCCTTCATGAGGCCATGACCGAATTCCTTCCCGTTCCTTGCTCCCAGTACCTTCCCGCCTCAACGAGGCGTAAACCCATCAGCAAAAAGAAAGAAAAAAAAACAGTCGCTTTTTGCCTTGTGGTAGCTGAGAATCAGGGATATTGCCAACATAAATAATATCACTGAAGGATTTCTTTGGCGAGTTGGAAGCGACTGCCGTGTTACGTTTGTACCAGAATTTCTCGTGTAATTGGGATCGCGATGTACGCATATATCGAGGCGTAAATAGAACCCATAGTGACATGGGATTTGACGATGAAGAAAACCGATCAAAACAGTGCAGAATCGCCTTAGCCGCCTTGACGCACGAGTGGCAAATGTGGGAGACTCTGGAGGGAGAGCAGTTGTCGACTTTCGATTGTATCAGGAGGCAGGTGTCAACACGACCGCTGGCCGGCGACACGAGTGACAGCTTTATCCGTCATTGTGAGGCGGCGGCGGCATCGATTGTGGGCGGCGATGAGACAGCGTCGACGGCACGGCAGGTCGACTCGCAAGACGAAAAGCAACACGCGTGCGCTAACGACCATCTCCAGGAAAAAACACGGCCCGAAAGGAAGTCAGAGCATGGTGAAAATTAAAAAAACAAAACATATTGCCCACTAAATCACTTGATTAATGAAATTATCTAGTCTTCGACGTGGGCTTCATTGTGCTGAGGTCACATATATATATATATTTGATAAAATTGTAAATTTTACTTATAACAGCTTTACCAGCACTGTACTTATGCAATGTTTTATAAATATGTGAGACATGTTCAGATCTTTCACTGATTTATAAGTGAAGTAACATACCCACTTTTTTATTTAAAAAAAGCGAAATCACCTGACAGACAATTTTTGTTGACACAGTTCCAAATTAGTTAATTATTTAACAGTAACTACTAGACGACAAAAAAATCTAGAAAACAGATTTATGATCCGAATTATGAACTTATTCGTCAAATAACATATATGATTTTTTGCCGAAAAAAATTATCTAGTGGACAGATAATTTGTTAAAATTTCTCATTTGGTTTTTGTGTGGAAACCATAAACTTCAGAACGATGGCTAAATTTTCCTTGTAGTCTTTGGAAAACTACATATCACTTATGCAACTATGGTGAAAGCTCTGCGGGGTGAGTTATTTCCGGAAATAAATAGGAGAAAACAGTTTTTAAAACGTTTTTCACAAAAAACCTGGCACAAATCTTGGAATAAAAAATAGATAGATAGATAGATATGTTCACTTTGATCCCATGTGAGAATAATCTCGGGGATGTGGAACAGTACATACACTTATTAGTAATGTCAATATTACTATATAATTGATAATATTATTATATATTGACAAGTTAGCTACAACCCATTAGTATAATCAATATCTCCTGTAATCTACAAATACAATCCCGAGTTAATTAATACTTATTAAAACCAAACATCTGCATGGAGTATGTGTCGCCAAATTGAACCACTGAGGATCAACTATTTTTCCTCCCAGTAAAGCCCGATAAACATTTTCATCCCCAAGATTTTTACAGATTTTCGGTTATAACCATGTTTTGGGCTAGTAACAACAGCGCACAGTTACACATTTCCAAGATCAAGGGTTCAGAAGCTGAAGGACGTTTGTTACATACGGATAAACAAGTTATACAATAGGGGTTAATCCAATCATTCCTGAGTACGGAACCCAGAAAATGGAAAACTATCCGAGCGTAAGACCATGGCTTACCGTTTAGCGGGGTATTTAGCGCTCTAGTGACATGTTTACCGATCGCCCTGAAGTTCAAAGAACAGCAGACAACCACACATCGAGTTCCCATTCCGTGACGTGCTGTAACTCTGGGAAGGTGTTTGGTGTGAGTACCGTATACTGAGGACGGAGGAACTGCTAGTTTGAAGATGGCGGGGACAATGAGTCGGGTGGAATGCCTGCGTGCAGACAATGCGCCGCGCCGGCTGCAAGTAGCGTGACGAATGGAGGAATCCGCCTCACACAAAGAGCCGGCATATCTCACGTCAGCCTAACTACACACCACACAGCGGATACATTTTTCACCATGTTTCAACATAATAATCGAGATTCGTAGTAATATTGGAACATCTGAAGACGGTAAGTATTGCGATTTACGACGAAGATACAGAACAGAATGTCGAGACAGAAACTGAAAACACTGTGATAATCCATACCTGCACCAGTAAGCGAACTGCGTCTGTCTGAGGGTTTGAGGGAGCATCACAAATAAACTACAGCACCAATATCGATACGGTTTTCACAGTTTGGAAGCTGATATTCCAGCTTAAAATCTACGGTATATCTTATGACTCTACGTGAACAGGGAACGAAGCAATAACTGATAATTCGTTCGTACTGAGAACAGATCACACTGCATCTCACATACCTACCAGAGATCACGCTACAACACAGATAAACACTCCACCCTTTCGAGTCTCTTGATATTGTTTTTTAACTATACTCATTAGGTAATCTGCCAAAGTTCCGATTGAAGACAGGGCATATAATATCATCGTTATAATGACTTGATAAGTGAATAAACATTTCTTACTTATTTATTTCTGTCCAGTTTGAATGCGCTTCCCTGTTTATTGTTGATGTAAGTAGATTTCTTCTTGATTTAACTTCGTTTATTATCTTTTTAAACAAAAATAACTCTTCACGTCACAATTACCGATCATATAAATATTTTCACCAACTCCAAAACTACACAAAACTTACTACAAGTCTGTAGCCATACAATTTCATTGAATATTATTTTACGAACACTCTTCTGTACTTCCAATTCCTCTAAAATCACAGTCAAAAATTATGAAGCACCAAAGATGTTAATCCTCTCTCTCGCTCACAGTCAAAGATAACCCGCAGCACCAACTCTATTCACAATACCAGATTATATTATTTGTATGATTCTGAAAAATACATCTATTTAATTGTTTTTCATATACGTCACAAGCTGCAGCTGATTAAGTACTATTTGCTCTGATCCTAGGTCTGCCATTCGACGATCTGCTATGGCCTCCCAGCAGCAGTCGTGTGCTTCAACTTTCGCTTACGTATGTGCTACCTGGAGGGCGGAAGCCAAATACTTCCATTCCACTGTAGTCAGCTACATAAACGGTGAAAGCGAAACCGAACCTATTTCTCAACTTATCCATTCTCAAAGAGTAAGTGGCAACTTCCTTTCCTTTCGCGCATATTAATTACTTAGCCGCTTGCTTCCTCTATTTCACAATACAACTATACAGTCAAGCAAATAATTAACAGTGAAGTAAAATATAGATCTCGTCAAGGAGAAACAGCTGCACTGGTTCTACAAATACTGTCTCGGCCGACCTCGGTAGCGTAGGGGCTACAGTCCGGCCGAGGGCATCGGTGTTAAAGTGTTGTGTGTGTGAATGTCACGTCCGTGGTGTAGTGTCCATGTGTCAATACTTGATAACAACAAATCACATTGACCTGGCTGTATGGCCTCAGCAGCCGAATGCCATTAAAAAATAATAATAGAAAAAATTCTGTCTCACACTGATTGGAGATAGCAGAACGTACACACGCAGGGGTGGTTAAACTAGCTTCATTTATTTATCAGCCATTTTCAATCATTATCTGACGAGGCCTCTTAGAGCATGAGTACTGTTCATCATGAACTTCTAAGGATGTAATACGTTGTCAGCACGCCTGCTTCAGTGGGGAATTGGTGATTCTCCCACTTGTCCTAATCGCGTCAACTTAAGTGTTGCCCACGAACTGCATGATAAAAGTTTTCGGTGCAAAGTATAATCAAGTAAGCTTTCATGAGCGATCTGGTAGCTCAGTGGTTTGCTTTCAAAACGGTCGCTGCTCCGGTGCTAGGTAGGCGCTGGAATTTTGAGGGTTGTGTTTGATCACATGAGCTAAGCCAGGACGTTCGGTTTCACATTAAACTGTAGGTCCCCTCCAGGTCTATCAACACTAGTGGGCACATCTACAGCAAAATTCAAGCTAAACAAAGGCTTGAAATGGTCGTAGTTGGCCCAAACGAACATACATACATACAACTAAGCTTTCTGAATTTGTATTCACTTTCTAGTGTCATAGATACCGTAATACAAGCAAAAACACTTAAGTTACAGTAGATGTTGTTCCAGCAAATACATTACGTTGAACATCGTTATTGTAATTCCACACCACTGACCCTTTACCACCTCTGTAATGGGCCACTTATTTTCTTCTTGTTACAAATTTAACAGTTCCTGCTTTTTAACGACTCACACTATCGAACATAGGGTATAATGAAATAACCGTCGTACCGCAAATGCGGCTGTTAATGGAAGCGCACTGGTTTGCAGGGTGCAGATTCTGTACACCTGCGCCTTGCTCAATAAGAGTGCAATCATTGGGCATTGTGGAGGGGGGACAGACTTGCATACAGAGGCCTACGAATACAATAACTTCCATTACGGAGGGAAAATAAGAGTAATGGAAGGAAACCACAAACTGAAATAATCACGCCAATCGATTCAGATGAGCTTTCGGAACTCACAATTGCATTTATTGCGGATAATTATCGGCTACTGAGATTTCAGCTAGTACGAAACCGAGATGGGAATAATCACGAAACAAAGTAGTATCCACTGTAATTGAGACATGACGTAAAAAAAAAAGATAAGTTACATTATCCATACGCCAACAGTCGGAGATACTAATAAAACCCGGTGGTTTCTTTAATGCTTCCAACAAGCTGTCATTACAGTGCATTCAAGCATTCCTTGATAACGTGAGGATAATTGCTTTCTTACATTGCCAAAAAGAAGTGGTGATCTGAGAGCACTTGCCCTTGGGGGTGGAGAGGAGAGGAACAGATTGAAAGAGGCCACGTTGGGGGGTCTGGTCTACAAGGAATTATTTCATTCCACTCGTCAAACGTCAGTTCAGGTCCGGGAAAAAGGAGATTTGATTTAATACAATTGAGATGATACACTAAATGTACTGGAAATAAACCAAAACCTTAAAAGGCTTTACAAGTGTGTTTTCAGCTAATTTTGCGTTTTGTATGCAATCTGCACTGTCGTTGCAAAGGCCGAAATCATTTTCGTACAGATTTATAAAGTGACGAAAAACAGCAAATTAAACATGACGTGGAACACGTAAGTATCAACAGTTTATCAGTTATTGTGAAACATGGGTTTTCGATACTAAATAACGGTATTGTCACTGTTTTCATAGATATGTCAATTTTTTTTTCATATTAGTGAAATATGTCTTTTCAACAATCCATTGGAGTTTTGTCACTGTTTTCATTTGTGACACTGAAATTCTGTTCCATATTATTGAAAAGTGACCTTACAACAATTTAGTGCGGTTTCGTCATTCTTCTTTCGTATCCCACACAAGCTATTTTCCATATTATTGGAACAGAGGTTTTCAATAATACATCATGGTTTTGTCGCGCTGTTTTTTATAAGACATAAGCTTCTTCATTTATATTGAAATATTACTTTTGAACAATCTACGACTTTGTAACTGTTTTCAAACGCCATACTGAAACTGTTTTTCATATTACTGAAACAATTTGTCGCGACTTTGTCACTCTGCTTTCAAATGTGACAGATGCTATTCTTCAGACTGTTGGAATACAGATTTCCAACAAACCATTACGGTTTTGTTACGTTGTTTTCATATGTCATACTGAAGTTATTTTCCTTGTTATTGAAATAAGCTTTTCTAACAATCCACGATTTTGTCACTATTTACATATGTTACAGTGAAGATATTCTCAAAATTATTAAAACATGGCTTTTCAACAATCCATCACAGTTTTGTGAGGCTGTTTTCGTACAAATACTGAAATCATTTTTCTTATTATTGAAACGTGGCTTTTCAACAATCCATCACGGTTTTGCGATGCTGTTTCCAAATGTAACACTGAAATTATTTTCCTTGTTATTGAAACGAGTTTTTCAACAATCCATTTCTGTTTTGTCACTCGGCTTTTATATCTCACATTTGTTGCAACAATGAGATAACTGTAATCATAATCTTAAGATAGATCATTTTCGTATATACTACAACTGATACTATTTATTTTCCCTTATTTTATATTGTATTCTTTCAATAAAACACAAAGATAAGCTATTTTCTAGTGAACGTATAAAGTCATTACGCATGAAACATTTGAACCGATCCTCCTATAAAATTGACGTTTCTTAGTCACTGCTGGAGCAAATGAGCGATATGTCACACAAGCTATTCTCAATACTACTGAAACTCGGCTTGTTAACAATCCATCACAGTTTTCACATGTCATACTGAAGTTACTTTCACACTATTGTAATACAGCTTTTCAACAATTCGACACGGATCTTATTTTCCTGATTTTTCATGAAATTGACAATTCGATCCATCATTTTTTTCTTATTCTTCTTTTTTTTCTGGCAAAAGAAGAACACAGTAGCCATTGGAAACAGAGAGGCTGGCTGGCGCTCCTTACTGCTTGAGCGAGGCTCGGCTGCACTCTGCCTGGTCACTAGGCAGCGTCAACCAAGATACATTTTTCCCGTTCCCTCTCTCTGCGGTGGAGTGGCGCCTGTTTATTATTTAGGCCCCTTTCACACCTCGCCAGCGTGGCCCGCCAGCATTTTCCGCGGGGTGCACCAAACAACACATTCGGGCAATTTGAAATAAATTAATCGAATTACATTAAACACGGAAATGCACGAAAGCAGCGGCGCGCAGAGAGCGGCGTGGCGTGACTGCGGGTGCGGAAGGAAAAGAGGTGGCAACGGGCGAGAAACTAGGAGGGGGCGAACGCGTGTGTGAGGACAGAGAGAGCGAGAGAGAGAGAGAGCAGTCGCGCAGCAGCGGCGGGGAGGAGGAGGGGGAAAAGTCCTGATGCACAGGATATGGATGCATTTCCGTTCTCAAAGGGGTTTGTAATTATGGCCGCTAATGTGATTACCTCATTTCTAGAGGCCCCGTCCATTAGTGCACGGCCGCTGTTCCTCTCTGTCGCTGCGCCCTCTCCCGGGGTAGCAGCCTGCAAGATGGCCGACACCGCAACAACCCACCACTACACTACACCTCAAGTTGACCCAACAGGCGAGAAAGAACACATTACGTCATATCTTCCCAATCTTTTTTTGGCTTACTGCCAATTTTCGAAAAAAAAGACCGAGTCCCCTCCTAGTAAAAAATAAAGTAACTCATAGTGCTCCAACTTTTTTTGCCTCGTAACCCACTTTTTGAAACAGTAATTAGATGAAGCATCTCTTAGGTGAAGTGTACAATAGCATATGTAAACAAAACACGGACATATTTGTAAAATTACTTTCTTAAAAGATATAAATAATATTGGTGTTTTGTTCACAGTTTGATTAACAAATACATATAAAAATATTATTAATTAGGCGCCTTAGCTTACTGCAATGACACTAATTTTTTAATATTTGGTGCCTGATTTGTCATCAGCAATCTTAAATCCCCGCATTCTACTATTGAAAATCTAATACTTTTCGTAGCTACTACGCTAAATCCTCTTTTGGCTACATACGACGATGGGTGCAGTCCTTAAAGCCGGATACAATAATGGAAAGCAGGGGAGTGGTGGTTGGGTCTCAGCGCACCCTATGATCTCTTCAACGACCACCGGTGGGCCGTACCGCCCCCGTTGGGAGCCACTGCGTTAGGTGGAAGAGGCAAAAACTGAAAAGCATTCCTACTGGAAACAGCAATAACAATGGTCAATATGTAGTGACGACGAAGATATAACCTGAATATAAATCAATAAAGCTAGTACTAACAATGTGTAAAAACCTAAGGACAATTTGTGAACAAATTAATATCGGAGAATACGCAATTCCCAACAATTCCGTCATCAGTGAGAATGAAGACGTCAAGAGTTTGGTGAAAAATACATTTATCACTTAAAAAAATGTGGTCTTATAACAGATTTCCATTTGGATTTACTATTTAACGTGGAGTTCGAAGCGTTGATGCAGTATTCACATAGCAACA